>CM052705.1:118648535-118711469 GCA_028551405.1 Uromys caudimaculatus | reverse complement strand
AGAAAGGAGAGGACTTTGGGCCTGAGGGTGCTAGTGGCCCCAGTAAAAGGGAATGTCAAGGTGGGAATATGGGAATGGGTGGGTGGGTAGGTGGGAGGAGGAATTCCCCCACAGAGGCGGGGAGGGGGAGGGGACACGGGGTTTCCAAAGAAAAGGGGAATCATCGGAAATGTAAATAAAGTATCAAAAATAAAGAAAAGAAAAAAAAAAAAGAAATACAAGAAAACACAATAAAACAGGTGAAGAAATTGAACAAAGAGGTCCAAGACCTAAAATTGGAAGTAGAAACAATAAAGAAAACACAAATAGAGGCAACTCTGGAAATGGAAAACCTAGAAAAGGGATCAGGAGTTACAGTTGCAAGCATCAACAACAGAATACAAGAGATAGAAGAGAGAATCTCAGACATAGAAGACTCCTTAGGAGATATTGACACAACAGTCAAAGAAAACACAAAACATGAAAAACTCTTAACCCAAAACATCCAGGAAATCTTGGACACAATGAAAAGATCAAATTTAAGAATAATAGGAATAGAAGAGAGCAAAGATTCCCAGTTCAAAAGACCCAAAAATGTCTTCAACAAAATCATAGAAGAAAACTTCCCCAACCTAAAGAAAGAGATGACCATAAATGTACAAGAAGCCTATAGAACACCAAATAGATTGGATCAGAAAAGAAAATCCTCTCATCACATAATAACCAATAAAAAATATTAAAATCCATAAAGGAAAAAGGCCAAGTAACATATAAAAGCAGACCTATCACAATTACACCAGACTTCTCAACAGAGACCCTAAAAGCCAGAAGAGCCTGGTCATGCAGAACCTAAGAGTACACAAATACCAGCCTGGGCTACTTTACCCTGCAAAACTCTCAGTCATCATAGATGGAGAAACCTAAATATGCCATGATAAAACCAAATTTAAACAGTATCTATCTACCATTCCAACCCTACAGAGGATTCTAAAAGGAAAACTCCAACACAGGAGGGTACCTTCACCAAAGACAAAACAAGATATTAATCATTTCACAACAAAACTAAAAAGAGAGAGAGACACACACATAATGCCACTAACAAAAACAAACATAACAGGAACTAATAATCATCTGTCTTTAATATCTTTCAATATCAATGGCCTAAGACTGGTCTTTAATAACAGCAAAAACAACAGAAAGCCCACATACACGTGGAAACTGAACAAATCTCTAATCAATGAAAACTTGGTCAGGAAAGAAATAAAGGAAGAAATTAAAGACTTCCTGGAATTCAATTAAAATGATGACATAGTAAACCCAAACTTATGGGACACAATGAAAGCAGTGCTAAGAGAAAAACTCATAGCACTAAGTGCCCTGGTAAAGGAATTGGAGAGATCCTACACTAGCAACTTAATAGCACACCTGAAAGCTCTAGAATAAAAAGAAGCAAATACACCCAAAAGGAGTAGATGGCAGGAAATAGTCAAACTCAGGGCCGAAATCAACCAAATAGAAGCAAAGATAATAATCAACAAAACCAAAAGCTGGTTTATCAACAAGATAGATAAACCTGTAGCCAAACTAACGGGCACAGAGACAATATCCAAATTAATAAAATCAGAAATGAAAAGGTAGACATAACAACAGAAATGGAGGGAATTTAAAAAATCATCAGATTCTACTACAAAAGCCTATTCTCAACAAAACTGAAAAGTCTGGATGAAATAGATGATTTTCTAGAAAGATACCACATACCAAAGTTAAATCAAGAGCAGGTAAACTATCTAAAGAGGCCCATATCCCTTAAGGAAATATGTCATTAAAAACCTCCCAACCAAAAAGATAGATTTAGTGCAGAATTCCACCAGACCTTCAAATAAGAGCTAATATCAACACTACTCAAACTATTCCATAAAATAGAAACAGAAGGAACACTACCTAATTCATTCTATGAAGCCACAATACCTACACCACACAAAGACCCAACAAAGAAAGAGAATTTTTTCCAATTTCCCAATTTCCCTTATGAATATCGATGCAAAAATACTCAATAAAATTCTAGCAAACCAAATCCAAGAACACGTCAAAACCGTCATTCACCACAATCAAGTAAGCTTCATCCCAGGGATGCAATGTTAGTTCAGTATATGAAAGTCCATTAATGTAATCTACTATATAAACAAACTAAAAGAAAAAAATCACATGATCATCTCATTAGATGCTGAAAAAGCATTTGACAAAATACAACACCCCTTCATGTTAAAAGTGTTGGAGAAATCAGAAATTCAAGGCCCATACCTAAACATAATAAAAGCAATATACAGCAAACCAACAGCCAATATCAAATTAAATGGAGAGATACTTGAAGCAATTCCACTAAAATCAGGGGCAAGACAAGGATACCCACTCTCCCTGTATCTATTCAATATACTACTTGAAGTTCTAGGTAGAGCAATAAGACAACAAAAGGAGATCAAAGGGATAAAAATTGGCAAAGAAGTCAAAGTATCACTATTTCCAGATGATATGATAGTATACATAGGCAAACCCAAAAATTCTATCAGAAAACTTCTACAGCTGATAAACAACTTCAGCAAGGTGCCTGGATATAAAACTGACTCAAAAAAATCAGTAGTCTTCCTTTATACAAATGATAAACGGGCTGAGAAAGAAAAATAGGGAAACAACACCCTTCGTAATAGTCACAAATAGTGGGGAACACTAATCAAACAAGTGAAAGATCTGTATGACAATAACTTCAAGTCTCTCATGAAAGAAATCAAAGAGGACCTCAGAAAATGAAGAGATCTCCCATGCTCATGGATTGGTAGGATTAACATAGTAAAAATGGCTATTCTACCAAAAGCAATCTACAGATTCAATGCAATCCCCATCAAAATTCCAACACAATTCTTCAAAGACATGGAAAAAGCTATTCTCAATTTCATATGGAAAAACAAAAAACCCAGGATAGCAAAAACAATTCTTAACAATAAAAAATTTAGGGGGAATCACCATCCCTGACCTCAAGCTATACTATAGAGCAGTAGTGATAAAAACTGCATGGTATTGGTACAGAGACAGACAGGTTGGTCAATGGAATACCCTTGAAGACCCAGAAATAAAACTACATACTTATGAACACTTGATCTTTGACAAAGAAGCCAAAAATATACAACAGAGAAAAGAAAACATCTTCAATAAATGGTGCTGGCCTAACTGGCAGTTGATATGTGGAAAAAAAAAAAGAGATCTATATTTGTCACCATGCACAAAGCTCAAGTCAAGTGGATCAAGAACCTCAACATAAAACCAGATGCAGTGAATCTATCTAATAGAAGCGAAAGTGGGAAAGAGCCTCGAACTCACTGGGACGGGGATGGGGGGGGGGGGGGAGATATATTTCCTAAACAGAACTCCAATGGCTCAGGCTCTAAGATCAAGAATTGATAAATGGAACCTCATGAATCTGGAAAGCTTCTGTAAGGCAAAGGACATAGTCAACAGGACAAATTGGCAACCCACAGGTTGGGAAAAAAATCTTCCCTAATGATTTAGTTATACATCTGATAGAGGGCTAATATCCAAAATATATAAAGAACACGAGAAGCTAACCACCAAAAAAACAAAAAAACCAATAAAAAAAATGGGGTATAGAACTCAATAGAGAATTCACAACAGAGGAATCTCAAATGGCTGAGAAGCACTTAATTAAATGCTGTTCAAAGTCCTTAGTGATCAGAGAAATGCAAATCAAAACGACCGAGATTCCACCTTTTACCAATCAGAATGGCTAAGATCAAAAACTCAGGTGACAGCATGTGTTGACAAGAATATGGAGAAAGAGGAACACTCCATTGCTAGTGGGATTGCAAACAGGTACAACCACTCTGGAAATCAATTTGGAGGTTCCTCAGAAAATTGGAAATAGTTCTACCTGAAGACCCAGCTATATCACTTCTGGGCATATTCCCAAAAGACGTTCCACCATATCACAAGGACACATCCTCAATTACGTTCATAGCAGCCTTATTCATAATAGCCAGAAACTGGAAGCAACCCAGATGTCTGTCAACTGAAGAATGGATACAGAAAATATGGTTCATTTACACAATGGAATACTATTCGTCTATTAAAATCATCAAGCATATCATGAGTTTTGCAGGCAAATGGGTGGAACTAGAAAATATTATCCATAGTGAGGTAATTCAGACCCAAAAGACATGCATGGTATATACTCACTAATAAATGGATGTTAGCCAAAAAAGTACAGAATGCCCAGGATACAATCCACAGAACTCAAGAAGGTTAACAAGCTGAAGGGCCCAAATGAGGATACTTCAATCTCACTTGGGAGGGAGAAGAAAGCAATCATAGGGGCAAAGGGAGAGATAGACCTTGGTGGGAGAGGGGAGGAGAGAGGGAGGGGAACATGATCAGATATTGGGGGTTGGGGAAACAGGAGTGAAGCCCTGAGTGTCAGCAGAAAGAATAGAAATAGGTAACCTCAGGAGGTAGGAGGTGAGGGAACTCTCTAGAATGTACCAGAGACCTTGGTGGTGAGAGACTCTCAGGACTCAAAGGGAGGAACCTTAGATGAAATGCCCAACAGTGGGGAGAGGGAACTTCTAGAGTTCACCTCCAGTAGAAAGACAGGGCATCAAGTGGAGGGTTGGGGTTGCCGTTCCACAGTAAAAATCTCTGACCCAGAATTGTTCCTGTCTAAACATGACCTGCCCAACTTGGGATCCATGTCAAGGGGAGGCTCCAGGGCCTGACATTATTACTAATGCTATGGTGTGCTTACAGACAAGAGTCTAGCATGGCTGCCCTCCGAGAGGCCCAACAAGCAGCTGACCGAGACAGACACAGATACTTACACCTAACCAATGGACTGAAGTCAGGGACCCCTGTGGCTGAATTACAGAAAGGCTGGAAGAAGTTGAGGAGGAGGACAACCCCATAGGAAGACCAGTAGTCTCAATTAACCTAGACCCCCGAGATCTCTCAGACACTGAGCCACCAACCAGGCAGCATAATAGGTCCCTGATACACATACAGCAGAGGACTGCCTGGTCTGGCCTCAGTGAGAGAAGAAGCACCTAACCCTGCAGAGACTAGAGACCCCAGAGGTTGGGGAGGTCTGGTGGAGGGTGGGGAGTAGGGGGTGGGGACATCCTCTTGCAGACAGGAGGGGGAATGGGATGAGGAATTGTTGGAGGAAGAACCAAGAGGGGGATAACAACTGAACTGTAAAAAACATTAACGATAATTAAAAATAAAAATAAAAATAAGTCTCTGAAACCTACATTAAATGCTATGTATGGATCTTGAATGTGAGAAGTAGTTTTGCACTGATAAAAAAGGCACCAATGTCAAATACGCCTGAAGCTATGTAAGAGTTTTCTTATCAAGGAGGTTAGTGTTCTCAAAAAACCACTTTAACTACAGGAAAAGATACCCTGGCTTTTGCACCAGCGTTATCAAAAAAAGCTTATGCTTCTGATTTCATTTTTTTAAATGAAAATTCCAATGAGATAAGTTCAGAAATTATAAATGTCTTTGATATGGGATCAAGGAACTATTCATCAGAAATGTTAGCACAGCACATAATTCCCTAAGCCCAACCAAAATGTAATGTCGAAAGCCTTGTTTTCTCCTTGCCAAAAATGATAACCTATGATATTCACGTAAATGAACTGAACAACTGAAATGTCCTCTTATCTAATTTTCATGCTATTTCCGTGCCTGGTAACTTTGGTTACAAGGGTTTGAAAAATAAGGAACTGAGAAGAAGAGTCATAGTCGCTTCACAGAGCAATTTACCACTGCACAATGCTTCATTTCTCGGGAGACAAATGGCCTGCAGTGCTTAGAAGCAAGCCATCATGAAGGTAATTTACAGACCACTGTCTCACAGAGGGATAGTGTGAAAGACTGACTAATGCATGGACCATCTGCCTTCTGAATTTCCCATTACCCAGCTAGCTTTGCTATTCTCCCTGATTGTCCTTAGTCAGGAAGTGAATTCAAAGGAAAGGGCAGGTGCTCTTATAACTTTTTTCCGTATGGATTTCTCTTTAAGCAGCAAGAACTGCTCTCTCTCTCTCTCTCTCTCTCTCTCTCTCTCTCTCTCTCTCTCTCTTTCTCTCTCTCTCTCTCTCTCTCTCTCTCTCTCTCTCTCTCTCTCACATTCATGCATCAGAACACTGAAGAGTAATAATTTAAATGCTTAGTATTGGAGCACATTTATCTCCTCTTAGTACAAGGAATTTTAGCATGCCCTAAGTAACCAATTCTCCATGCTTAGTGGTGTATCTAAGCCTATATTCTTATGTATTTGTTCTGTTTGTTCACTGAAATCCTGTCTTTTTCTGTAAATAGGTTGAAACGCATTAAAGTAAGAATATGATACTTAGCTTATATTACAATGTGAAGTAAGAGCACCCAAACAAATACACATACAAATAAGAAATTCATACCAGATCTGTGGATTAAAAAATTCATGGAATCCATCTCATGGGGCTCTTAGCTTCAGGTAGATTAAAGGAGGGTATGATCACTCAGTTTTTGTTTCTGTAGAAGCATGTCATAAATTACATGCTCTAGGAAATAAGTGTATAGGCAGAGTTCATGTTGAGGGTGTTTCCTGATCAGGTTTCTTGGGCTTACCACCTGTGGTGGCATGGCCAGCCAGGTGGTCAGAAAGGAGAGAGGCAGTGAGAACAGGAAACAAAGGCTTCCCTATGGATGGAGCTGAAATTGGGATTAGCTCTGCCAAGTTTTTTTTAGTTGGATAACACAAATCTTTATTCACTTACCCAGACTTAGTTGGACACCATGGCTGTTCTTGAAAATAGAATGGTGTTGGGTCACATTGGTTTCAACAGAACAGGAGAAAGAGTAGGTAGAAGGGGGCTTTCATTGCAACTGGTCAGCAAGCAGTATGTGTGATTTCTTCGTGATGTCTGTGATAGATTTAGGCAGATCCCCTAGTGCCTACTACAGAACAGAAAATAAGCTACTCTATGAAAACAAAGTTATCCCAAAACAGGATGAAAATAAATTATTTTTCATTACTTGGTATTAAAAATGAATAATAGAATGGAAACAAGTTCTCACAGAGCCCACAGGAAACATAGATAACATATTTCATGGAGACGTTTTCTACAGGGTCTTTGATAAGAGCATAACATTATAGCACTTGTACATGAGAATGACTCTATAACAAGGTAGTCAAAACAAGGCTGAGAACCAGGCTACTGCGCATCCAGGTACAATCACTCAGTTGCTCATTCCTTAACTTAAAAAAAAAAAAGCCACCATGTAAGCCATCATGCTTTATATGGGAAATGTTACATAAAATGAGAAAAGATGCCAGAGATTATGTGTTTTTTCAAAATCGTGTGACTACAGGTGAAATCATGACTTTGATGAGTACCAGAGATTCGCCTCTCAAATTTCATCACAGCTTCTAAGTGGGAGCTGACAAAAGGTTAAGGAGATGAGATGCAACTCCTTGAGAAGGACTGAAAAGAGATCAGAAGTCCTTCTTGGTGTGAATAGTCCCTTGAAGAGAAATGAAGCATCAGGCTTCATTTGAAGGGAACAGTGGATATCAAGAAAGCTGTTATGGAAGGCATACCACTTTATCACTGACTTTGCACTTGAATGTAAGACCCTATATTGCTGACAACACTACACACTTTAAATGCAGAACTTTGAGGAACTGATATGGAATTGAACTAGAAGTCTCCTCTGTAAGAACTAGCTCTCATAATATCAGACTATAAGCTGCCATGGGAAAAGAGCAGTAAATAATTCTACCCCTTTGGAAAACCTAGGAGCCACGATGATGATCAGCCTACAAGCTATCCCCAGTGATAAAATAATGGCACATATATTTTGGGAGTAACCAAGAGTTATATAATTGTACTTAGGGCTCACTAGATAGGTGTGAATCCATGTCTGGTACTATAAATCAAGTCAACTACCTGTAGCAAAAGAGGGAGCCCTAGAGAAGAACCTACTACTGCCAATTTCATAAATTCATAGATTCTAACTGTATTATAAGTACTTGTCTTTATAACTATATATAAAGTATATCTCACATACCTCACCAAATAAGATTTTTTGAAAGCAACTGAGGCCTCTACAGAGATCCACAATAAGTCAAAATGCCAAGACTAAATAACCACACAACACAACCCCTATACTTAAGATTGAGGGAGCATCATAGAAGAGGAGGCAGAAAAATTATAAGCCAGAGAACAAAGAGACCAGCTAGACATGACAGGAGTAGTGTCTCTTGGAATCTTAATAAGATAGTTATCTAAATAAGACCAGCTAAATCATAATACCAGTCCACTTGCCAATGTGAATGGGAGAAATTTCACAAGACCCTATCCCTAGGTGAAGAATTCCAGGCAATCAATGGCTTCTGGGAGATGAATATAAACTTTTCTCTTGGAATAAGCCCCTGATTAGGTTATCTAATCCCCAGTGGTCAGCTGTACACACACCAGAAACACTAAATGGAGCCAGCAGGTTGTATGTATGTAAAAATAGTAATTAAAAAGAGGTATTGAATTTCAGAGGGAGTAGAAAGAGCACAATAGGAGTTAAAGTGGGGAGAGGGACAAGTAGAAATGATGTAAATATAGTATCATGTATGAAATTCTTGAAACATGAAATATTTAACTAAATGACAAACAATGATGGGTTCTTTGGAAGATAGAAAGCAAGGGATGGGCAGACTAAGAAAAGCTCATTAAAGATGTAGCCTTTGTCTTAAGAGTAATAGTAAAATCATTCAAATATCTTATAGAGATGGTGTTGCTAGGGAGCTACTGATGGTTAGATTCATCTAGAGACCATATTAGCATTCTATGGCTGCTGTGAAAAAAATGCCACATATGAATTGACTTAAACCATTTAAATTTATTATCTTATCATTTCTTTATGCTGAGTATGGTGGCACACTTCTACAATCCCATTCTTGAAAAGAGGATTCATCTATTATATTGCTCAGAAGTTCTTACTAGTCTAAACTCCAGTTCTAGGAGGAGCATTTCTTTCTGCAAGCTCTAGTTTAGAGTCTATTCTCTTGGGCTCTCTTGTTTCAAAAAGCCACTCACATTTTCAGCTCATGGCCTGCTGCCATCTTTAAAGTCAGTGATTGCTGCAAAGCTTACTCATGGTGTATCATACCAATACTTCTGTGTGACTCATCTACACAACCCCACCTGGTCAGATAAAACAGGATACTCTCTTCAAGACCAGTTGATTAATAGCCTTGATTCACCCTGTGCCATATGTGTTTGACTTTGCAGCTGTGACAATACAAAAAGCAAGAGAGAAAGGATTTCTTTTAGCTCAACTTCAGAGGTTTTAGCTTATTGATGAATGGCTTCATTGTTTCTGGGCTATAATGAGGCAGAAAGTCAAAACAGAAGGATGTGGCACAGCAAAGTTGCTCACCTCATAGCACTCAGGAAAAAGAAAGATACAGGGCAATAAATACTTCCTGAGAACAAGGCCTCAGTGGCCTACCCAAAGCTTCCACCAACTCACAAACAGTACCTCCAGCTGGGAACTGTAAAAGTACATAATTGCATATCATCCAACTCCTGAGATTAGAACACAGGCTTGTTTGGGAACTCTAACCACAGAAAGAAAAAGAGTACAGGCAAGAACCCCAAATAGAGAAGCTACTTCTGTTGCTAGGGCTGAATTTGCAAGGGGAAATCAAGATGACTGGATCATAATTGTACTAGGGAAGCTCTATGCAAAGAGAAACAGAGGAACCTGAATTTATTCAGTCATACATTTGTTTTATATATATATTCAGATACTTTGAAACCAGATGATGTTGTGGTTTCAGGGAGTGGCTCAATTACTAGTTCTATAGCCTTTGATTTCCTGAAGCTTAATTAAAGATAATTATGTACATCAGCAATGATTTTGTCTATAAATATTAATTTTCTTATGCACTCTAATATAACGGATACTAGAAAGAAAGAAACTCCTTTTTGATGAAGGATGATAGAAGATTTATCCTGTGTTCTACGTTGGAAGGGTACTAGGTGGATGCCCCTGGATACCTGAATATTAATTCTAGTTTTGATATGAGCTTATACCTCTATATGGAAGTTAGAAGTTACTAATGTAACAAATATTATCCTTAATTTGCCACAACTGAGTTCTTCATTTTTTCAACAGCTCTATAATTCCAGATATCGAACAAGAGTAATAAGGAAGGTTTTAGAGAAGAAATGCCCTTTAATGTTTACCTAAGGAGTCCATGTGAGACTAAACTTTAGAGAATTTTCAACTTAGAGAACTGTTTTATACCTTATAGGACCAATCTGCTTTTATGTAGAGTCTGTTTTATTAGACATTTCAAATCCCCTTTCAGCATAAGACCAGACAAAAATTCCCCATAACTATAAAACAATTCTGATAAGGAGGCTATCTGTCATGCCAAGCATCTTCCCAGTTATTGAATGCTTCGGTTTAGTGCTGCCTGACTTTGTCCCTAGCCATCAAAGTAGAGACTGGACATGTTTCCAACATGTCTCTGTCTCTGACTTAAATAAATCATTAAGTTACAAATTAAGAAATATATTGAGCATTCTGAGAAAAACTTATAACTACTACTTCAACTAGAATTATTTTTGTAGCTCTCCTATTTTTAAAGTCTATAATGAGGGAAAATACCTACTCTGGAAAGGCAATAAATGGGTTAAGGATCCATATCAGGATGTAGATCTACATGCTTGCCTAGCATGTGCAAGGCCTTTGGTTCAATCCTTATACCTTAATTAATTAGTTAAATTAAAGCAAGAGATTTCAGAAAGGCACCTCTCAGTTCCTGAGGGTTTCAGTTGCCAAATTTAGAGACAGACTCAAGATGAAAGTTCTGAAAGCCTTCAGTCCCATATTGCATAGGCTATATACTTCTCTGGAAAGACTTTTCTCAAGGAGTTGTTTATGAAAAATTATGTAGGCTAACTCTGAATTTTATTTGAAATATCAGGTATAGAAACTAACCTGAATGAAAAGATAACACTTATTTATACTATACAGGTAAAATTGGAGAAAGGAAGAAGAAATGATGTCAACCCCATACTCATGTATGAAATTCTCAATAATTAAAACCTTAAATCTACTCCAAGACTGAGCTATACCACTCTTGGGCATATACCCAAAGGATGTTCAATCCTACCACAAAGAAACTTTTCCTTACTTAGATTAGGAAAATTTTACTTCAATGATTTTGTTGAAAATATTTTCTAAGCCTTTGAGCTCAGTTTCTTCACCTTTCTTACTATTACCTAATTAATATTATTCAGGGATTTTGTCTTTTTATAGTGTCTCAGATTTCTTGGTTATTTTGTGTCAGGAGTTTTTGGTTTAATATTTTCATTGACTTGTGTATCCATGTCTTCTAGTATGTATCTTCAATGCCTGAGATTTTCCTTTATCTCTTATATTCTGTTGATGAAGTTTGCCTCTGTAATTCAAATTCAAGTTTATAAATTTTTCATTTCCAAAAATTCCCTCAGTTTGGGTTTTCTTTACTGATTCTATTTCCAGATAGGCATTGAACAGTTATACTCATTTCCTTCTACTATTTGTTTGTGCTTTCCTGGATTTCTTTATGGGATTCATTCATTTACCTCTTTGTGTTTTCCTAGATTGCTTCAAGGGGTTTATTTACTTCCTCTTTAAGAACCTTTACCATCTTCATGTAGGATGTTTTAGGGTCTTTTTCTCATGCTTCAGCTGTACTGCAATATTCAAGGCCTGCTGTGATAGGACTGCTGGTCTCTGTTGGAGATATATTGTTCTCACTATTATTGATTGTGATTTATGTTGGCATCTATGCATCTGGTATTCATATGATTATAGGTCTAGGTACTAATCTCTGTTTTCTCTTTGTTGGGTGGGTGTTTGTTCCTTGGTTTCTGTTTCCTGTCTGGATTTTAGGAAAGTATGATGGCTGTGTATTGTCCTGTGGTAAATTTTCTGTGGACCTTGTAGGTGTGGTCACTGAGAGCTCAAGGTAAAATGTGTTTCTGGGTACTGTGAACTGACTCTTTAATAATTGGGACAAGCTAGGACCTAAGGGATTTCACAGGAGAGAGGAGAGGAGAGTGTTCAGTCACAATCTGCTTATTTAGTCTCCTTTGAATAGGTGTAGAAGTGAAGAGGGGTCACCCTAGAGAGTCTGCTTTACAGATTTGGGATTGCATCTGGAGGAACAAGAGAGGAAAAGATCTACAGTCAGCTCTCTTGCTTTCTTGGCAGGAGTGGCCTGTAGGTTAGAAGGGAGTACCTGTCAAGATAAAGCAACAAATTTCATGCCTTTGTTTTTAATAGCTGAATAATTTTCTATTGTGTAAATATACCACATTTTCTTTATCTATTCTTTCGTTGAGGAACATCTAGGTTCTTCCCAGGTTCTGAATATTGTGAATAAAGCTGCTATGAACATAGTTGAGCAAGTGTCCTTGTGATATTGTAGGGTACCTTTTGGGTATATGCCCAGGAACAGCATAGCAGGGTCATGAGAAACTGCCAAATTGATTTCCAAAGTGGTTATACTAGTTTGCACTCCCACTAGCAATGGAAGAGTGTTCCCCTTGTTTCACATCCTCACTTGAGTTTTTGATCTTAGCGATTCTCATAGGTGTTAATATAGAATCTCAGAGTAGTTTTAATTTGCATTTCCCTAATGACTAAGGACATTCAACATTTCTTTAAATACTTCTTGGCAATTGGGGATTCCTTTGCTGAGAAATCTCTGCTTAGTTCTGTACCCCGTTTTTAAATTGTGTTATTTGGTTTGTTGGTGTCTAATTACTTGAGTGTTTTATATATTTTGGATATTAGCCCTCTGTTGGATGTAGGGTTTGTGAAGATCTTAGGCAAATAGATGGAATTTGAGAAAATCATCCTGAGTGAGGTAACCCAGACCCAGAAAGACACAATGATATGTACTCACTTATACATGGACTTTAGCTATAAAGTACAGAATAACCATCCTACAAAACCAAAGAAACTAAGTAATAAGGAAGGCCCAAGGGAGGGTGTTTTAATATCACTGAGAAGGTGAAATAAAGTAGACACTGGAGGTAGATAGAGGGAGGGAGCTGGGTGGAAGAGGAGGTGAGGAGGAGAACTGGGATGAGGATCAGGTATGAGGAGGAAGGTGGGAGAGAGATGGGAGAAAGAACAGAAATCATTTGGGGTATCTCTAGGACAAGTCAGAGAGACCTGGGACAGTGGAAGCTCCCAGGCTCCCGGGAACCTATGAGGGTGACCCTAGCTGAGACTCCTACCAGCTGGGGATATGGAGATTAACATGGCCATCTCCTATAGCCAGGCAGACTTCCAGTGGAGGGAGGAGGACACCAACCCACCCACAAAACCTTCGACCCAAAATTTATCTTGCCTACAAGATGTGTAGGGATAAAGACAGAGCAGAAATTGAGGGACAGCCAACCAATGACTTGCCCAACTTGTTATCCATCTCAAGAGCTAACCTGTGACACTATTAATAATATTCTGCTATCCTGCCTAGCATAACTGTCTCCTGGGAGGCTTCATCCAGCAGTTGATGGAAACAAATGCAGAGCCACACATCAAGTCTTGTGGAAGAGTGGGGGATAGGACTGAGGGAGCCAGAGAAGTCAAGGACACTACAAGGAGACCTACAAAGTCAACTAACCTGGACTCATGAGGACTCACAGAGACCAAACCACTAACAAAAGAACATGCAGGGGCTGGAAGTAGTCCCGCTACAAATTTGTAACAGATGTGCAGCTTGATCTTCATGTGGGTCCCCTAACAACTGGAACAAGAGCTATCTCTGATTCTGTTGCTTGCATTTGGATCCCTTCCCCTAGATGGATGGCCTTGTCTGGCTTCAATGGGAAAGTATGTGCTTAGTCCTGATGTGACTTGATATACCAAGGCAGGTTGGTACCCACAGTGGGGAGGGGCTTCCCCTTCTCTGAGGATAAGGGGAGGAGATTATGTCTTTTCCCCTTGAACCACATCAAGTTAATAGTTTATCCCAAGGATACTTGTTCTGAACTATGTACTTTTTATTTTATTAATGGTCCAATGTGGCAGTCATTTTTTCCAGGACAAAGTATCGATCCCATATTTATATGAAGAATTATATAATTTAGAAAAACCTACTCCAAAAACTTTGTTGATTCCCTATAGAAATATATTCACATCCTTTATTACTAATGGTTTATAGTAAGCAATAATGTTTTTAAAATGAAGCAAAACAAATATTTTTTAAAACATACATTTTACCTACACTAGAACTCTCAAGATCAGCTTTATTTTATAGCCACCCTAATTATAAACTTCTTTCTAAGCGATTAACATTTATAAAGTTCACTCACTACACTGGGCATATTTGCTAGACACATTGCCAGTTATATGACTCTGTATAGTCTATAAATTATGGAACACTTATTGATGCTGTTAAAGCTACACAGAGTGGATAAAGTCAGGCTTTCATTGAAAAAATACAAGAGGTCTGTGAGAACACACCTGAGTTCTAAAACCTTAACCATCTCTGCTCTGTAGTGTCCTGAACTTCTCTATAGAAACATCTGAGAAACATATTCATCAATAAGCTCTCATGTTATCAGGAGAACATGGCACTGATATTGACCTTGTGTGTGAGAGTCATCATTCCCGCTACTGTCTTTGGGGCTCACACTGTTTTCAGTGTGATTTTTCCAAAGCAATTGCTCTTTTGGTAATAAATGGAAAGTTCTGTCTTTGCTTTGATGAGCAAACTGTCTGCAAGACATGTTTACATTATTTGTTTCTTTGTTTGGAGTGGAAAAACAAGTCACAGCATGTTGATCCTCTCCTTCTACCCTATAGGCTCTGGGAATTGAATCTGGTTGTTAGGCTTAGTGATGAGTGCCACACCCACATTGCCCTCTCCTCAGCTACCTTCTTCCCATTTTGTTTTCATTATATCTCAGGATTAGTTTCCTCCACAAAATTTTCATCAGAGTGGGAGGTGTGGAGTTGGTTGCTCAAACAGAATGCAAAGATAATAAGGGACACTGTAATGCCTAGATCAAAGTGTTTTCCAGGCCAGAGGACAGGGACATGGGAAAGTTTGTGTGTGCTGTTTGTGATGCTCACATACATTTTTCCTTTGTTTATGATAAGTCCAGAAGGGCTTGTTTAGCTTTCCAGAATTTGGGGGGAAAATCAAATGAATGAGATTGTATTTACTGTTCTCTGTTGTTTTCTCACTTCCTCCCTGGTCTATGTCAGTGTGTCCTGCAACCCTGGTGTTGTTAAGTGACCTGCAAAGGAAAAGGTCAATTAACCCAATTCAGTTATTTTCAGATCTGTCCAAACAAATGAAGATTAACTGTATTTATTTTTTTCTTTTATTGAAAATAGATATTTTTCTCACAGGATATGTCATGATTGCTATTTCTCCTACCTCTGCTCCTCCCAGTTTCTCCCCACTCCCTCTCCCTTCCAAATCCACTCCCTTTAAAGCTCACATTAGAAAGCAGACTTCTAAGGGATAATAATAATATATAACAAAATAAAGCATACTACAAAAAAACAAAAACTATTCCATCAGAATTGGACAAAACAAAACAAACAAACAAACAAAAAGCCAGAAGAAAAATATTCCAAAAGAAAGCACAAGAAACAGAGTCCCAACTAGTTTGAACACCTAAGAATCCCATAAAAACACTAAACTGGAAGTCATAATATATAAGCAAAGGACCTGGTGTAGACCTGTGGAGGCCCTGTGAATGCTGCCTCAGCCTCTGTGAGTTCATATGTACATCTATAGTGTTGATTGAGAGGGCCTTCCATCATCTCTGTCACTTATACTTTTCTGCCACCAAGTTCCCTGACCCCTGAGGGGTAGGATTTGATGGAGACATACTGTTTAGTTCTGAGTGTTCCAAAATATCTCTCTCTGCATAATGTCTGGCTGTGTGTCTCTGCATTTGTTCCCATCTGTTGCAGAAGGAAGCTTTTCTGATGATGACTCAACAAGGCACTGATCTATGAGCATGACAGAATGTCATTAGGTGTCATTTTATTGCTGAGGATTTTTGTTTGTTTGTTGTTTTAGAAAACTGTTTGGTTTTACCACAGATCATTGAACTGGCTATCTAGTCTCAGATTCTTGGTCATCTAAGCAGTGTGGGGTATAGAAGGGTTCCATTTCATGGAGTATGCCTTAAATCAAATCATATATTGGTTGGTTACTCTCACAAGCTTTATGCCACCAATGACCTAGTATATTTTACAGGCTATAGCATTGTATAGCAAAGGATTTACAGCTGAGTTGATGTTTGTTTCTCTAGATAGCATGCAGAGTACCTTCCTGTATCAAAGACACTAGAACATTGGGGTAAAGGGTCTATGTAGTTATCAGCTTGACTTTTCCATGGTCAGTGAGTTGTATGGGTGCTGTCTTCAATGACGGGCCTTGCCTTAAGTTTCTGGAGAACAACCTATGTCTTGGCAATAGGCTTGGAATTTCCATGGTTTCCCTTTGGCCAAAAACAACTCAGTAACAAGAACTGGAAGTTTCATTTGGTGACAAGAGATGAGTAGTTGGAGTTCTATCTCTCCTATTATTTGGTAATCTCCTATTATTTAGATCACTGTTGTATATGTATATATTTAGGAAGCTTCCATTGTTTTAGGTTTCCATACTATCTCTCAAATGCCCCTTAATTTTAGCTATCTCCTCATATATTCCCTTCAGAGCCTCCCTTCTCTTTTCCCTCTCCACCTGATCCTCTTATTGCAGCACCACCATTCATCTCTCCATGTAATTTGATGTTGGCTATAAGCTTCCTGTAAACTATCTTTATTTGCTTGAGGTATGTCCCTTGTATTCCTAATCTCTCCAGGACCTTTTATCATGAAATAATATTGGATTTTGTCAAAGGCCTCTTCTGCCTCTAATGAGATGAACCATCCTTTCATTTATGGGATGACAATCACTTGATCATGGTGGATGTTCTTTTTGACATGTTTTCCAATTTGCTATTCAAGTATTTTTTTAAAATTGGATATTTTATTTATTTACATTTCAAATGTTATACTCTTTCCCAGTTTCCCTTCCGGAAACCCCATATCCCATCCTCCTTCTCCCTGCTTCTATGAGGGTGCTCCTCCACTCACCTACCCACTCCTGCCTCCCTGTCCTGGCATTCCCCTACACTGGGGCATTGAGCCTTCCCAGAAACAAAGGCCTCTCCTCCCACTGATGTCTGACAAGGCCATCCTCTGCTACATATGTGGCTGGAGCCATGGGTCCCTTCATGTGTACTTTTTGGTTGGTGGTTTAGTCTTTGGGAACTCTGTGGGATCTGGTTGGTTGATATTGTTGTTCTTTCTATGGGTTGCAACCCCCTTCATCTCCTTCAGTCCTTTCTCTAACTCCTCCATGGGGGACCCCATGCTCAGTCTAATGGTTAGCTGCCAGCATCTGCCTCTATATTTGCAGACTCTGTCAGAGCCTCTCAGGAGACAGCTATATCAGGCTCCTGTCAGCAAGCACTTCTTGGGAGACTGCCCCACCTGGAGATCCATCCCATATACAGAAACCAAACCCAGACACTGCAGCAGATGCCAAAAAGTATTCAAGTATTTTATTGAGAACTTTTGCATCTATATTCACAAGGAAAATTGGTCTGTAATTCTCTTTTCTTTGCTGGGTCTTTGTGTGTGGTTTGGGTGACAGGATAACTGTAACTGAATAGAACCAATTGGAAAATATTACTTCTGTTTCTATTTTGTGAAATAATTTGAATATTGGCATTAACTCTTTTTTGAAAGTCTAGTAAAATTCTGCACTACAACCATCTGCCCTAGACATTTTGGTTGGGAGACTTTTAATGACTTCTTTTATTTCACTAGGTATTTTATATCTGTTTCAATTCCTTATCTGATATTAACTTTACTAAGTGGTATGTATCAAGAAAATAAACATTTCTTTTAGATTTTCCAATCTGGTGGATTACAGGTTTTTAAAGTATGTCCTTGTAATTCTCTAAATTTCCTCAGTGTCTGTTATGTCCCCATTTTCATTTCTGATTTTGTTAATTTAGATATTCTCTCTCTGCCTTTTAGTTAGTTTTGATTGGGATTTGTCTATCTTATTGATCTTTCTCAAAACACCAACTCTCTGTTTCATTGACTCTTTGTAGTGTTCTCACTTCTTGATCTCTGCCCTGACCTTGATTATTTCTTGTTGTCTACTCCTTTTGGGTGTGATTTCTTTCTTCTATTCTAGAGCTTCCAGGTATGCTGCTAAGTTGTTGTTGTTGTCATTGTTATTGTTTTTATGTAGGAACTTAGTAGTATGAACTTGCCTTAGAGTCACCTTCATTGTCTTAGAAGCATGGGTATGCTGTGCATTCATTTTCATTCAATTCTAGAAAGTCTTAACTATTTTCATTTTTGTCTTGATCTATTTTTTCATTCAGAAGTGAGTTGTTCAGTTTCCAAGACTTTGTAAATGTTCTATTGTTTTGGTTGTTGATGATGATATCTAGCTTTAATTCATGGTAGTCAGACAGGAGGCTAGGTGTTATTTCAGTTTTGTTGTATCTGTTGAGACTTGGTGACCAAGTATGTGGTCATTTTTGGAGAAAGTTTCATGAGGCGCTGAGAAAAAGGTATTTTCTTTTGTGTTTGGGTGAAATGTATCTATTAGGTTCATTAGGTTCATAACTTCCATTAGCTTTAGTATTTCTCTGTTTAATTTTTGTCTCAATGACCTGTCCATTGCTGACAATATGGTATTGAAGTCTCCCACTATCAGTGTGTTAGGGTTAATATGTGATTTAAGCTCTAGTACTGTTTCTTTTATAAACTTGGGTGCTCCTGTGTTTAAAATATAGATGTTAAGAACTGCAATGTCCTTTTCATGGACTTTTCCTTTGATGGGTATGTAATTTATTTTCCTATATCTTATGATTGGTTTTGGTTTGAAGTCTATTTTGGCAGATATTAAAATGGCTACAACAGCTTGCATCTTAGGTAAGTCCCTTTGCTTGGAATATCTTTTTCTACCCTTTTACTCTGAGGTGATATTTATTCTTGATATTAAAATGTGTTTCTTTGATATAACAGAAGAATGGATATTGTTTTTTCATCTATTCTGATAGTTTGTGTCCTTTTATTGGGGAATTGTGATCATTGATATTGAGAGATATCAATGGTCAGTATATGTTTATTCTTGTATTTTGTTGTTGTGTGGGTGAGTAAGGCTGAGAGGGGCTATCCCCTCTTTTGATTTGTCTGAGTTTACTTATTTCTTGTGTTTTCTCAGGTGTGGTTAAACTCTTTAGGTTCTAATGCATTCTGTAAGGTTGGATAAGTAGATAGATACTCCTTAAATTTGTTTTATATGAAATGTCTTAATTTCTCCATCTGTTATGATTGAAAGTTTTGCTAGATATAGTAATTTGTGCTGGAATCTGCACTCTCTTAGAGTCTTTAGAATATCTAACCAAGCCCTCTGGCTTTTAGAGGTTCCATTGAGAAGTCTGATGTTATGCTAGCAGGTCTACTATAATATGCTACTTGTTCTTTTTTTCCTTTGCAGATTTTAATATTCTTTTGTTGTTGTTGTTGTTGCTGCTGTTCTGTACATTTAGTGGTTTGCTTTTGATTTCTGGTCCATCTACTTGGTGTTCTGTATGCTTCTTTTACCTTGGTAGGCATCTCCTTCTTTAGGTTCGGGAAATCTACAATTTGTTAAAAATATTTTCTGGGTCTTTAACACGGGTTTCTTCTCTTCCTTCTACTCTTACTACTCTTAGATTTGGTATTTTCATCATGTCCTAGATTTCCTGGTTGTTCTGTGCCAAAAGATTTGTAGATTTAATGTTTTCTTTGACTGAGCTATCCATTTTTCCTATCGTGTCTTCAGTGCCTGAGATTTTCATTTCTGTCTCTCATATTCTGTTGGTGAGGCTTGCCTCTGAGGTTCCTGTTTCAGTGACTAAAGTTTATATTTCCAGAAATCCTTCAAGTTGAGCCTTCTTTATTGATTATTGAGTCTATTTCCATTTTCGGGTGTTGAATTTTCATTGATTTCTTTAGGTACTTATTCATTTCCTCTTTAAGAATCTCTATCATATTCATGCAAGCTATTTTAAGGTCTTTTAAAAATGTGCTTCAGATATGTTGGAATACTCTGGGCTTTTGTAGCACACTTGCTGGGCTTTAGGGCAGACATATTTTTCTGGTTGTTCCTGATTATACTTTTCTTGCATTGGTATGTAATGTCGATGCATCTGTGTTTGGGATCATTGTAATTCTAGGTGCTGATAGCTCATCTTGTTTTGTTGGTTGGATGTTTTGTTCCTTGATTTTGGTTGCTTTCTTTGGTTCTTAGGAGAGTGTGGCAACTGTGTGTTGCCTAGGAGGAAAGTCTTCTGGGATTCTGGTAAGTGTGGCCAGTATAGGTTTCAGATAAAATATTTCTAGGTATTGGGAGCAGACTCTCAGGCATGTGGATGGGTTAGGAGTCTAGGCTCAGGGAGTCCACAGGAGAGAAAACAGCAGGATGTTCCATCAGGAACTGTTTAGTCCTGATAATGGGTCAGAGAACTACAAGAAGCGACAGTGGGTAGTCTGCTACAAAGGTGGGAATGAGACTAGATAATTGGACTCTGAAGATTGTAGGGAAAAGTTAAGGTCTGCAATTCACCTACCTGTTTTGGTGGCTGGAGTTTAAGTTCTTAAACTTCCATTTTTCCATGATTTCCACCAAGAGACAACTAAATAAAGTCAAGCATTTGCAATGGAGATAAAAGCACAAGAGCAGCTTGGAAGGAAAACAAGGACCATACTGTGACACTAACACTGGGGCTTCTATGGTGGCAAGCCTGAATGTCTTAAGTATTTTCCCAGTAGTTTTAAGACCACTGCAAATTGAGGAGAACTGAGGAAAGTGAGATGGCTAGAGAAGGAAGTCTCTATGAGCAAGAGATGGCAGAGAATGGGTTGGTTCACAAGGAATCAGTGCGGTCTCTTAATGAAGCAAGCTCCAGAGACTATTTCTCCAAGTCCAGTAGCAGTGATGGTTTTAGAAATCATCTCTAAAGACCCTTAAACTCTAAACTTACACAAATTTAGATTTTTCCAGTTTTCTTGCTAAATGGAAATGATCACAAACAGTAATTTGCAAACAAAAGTCACATATTCTAAGACACATATTAGCTTCTGTTTCAATAGAAAGGGAGAGTCACTAACTGAGCAGTTACAGAGGACAGACGGGTCTTTAGCCTTGATAAGTAACAGCTTACTCAGGCAAGATCCAATGAAGAGGATAACTAGTTTTTCCTGAAATAGTATTTTAATGAATAGTCAGGAAAAAGCAGGATTCTGCCAGTACTTGGTTTTGGTTTTATGTCTGACTTTCAATCTGTTTGTATATGTAACCATTCAATTCTATAATTATATATTTCATTAAGGTGATATAGAAATTATAGAAAGAAACAAAACAGGATGTGACTGAAGCCCTATGTGCCAGACACTATATAAATTGCATCTCACTTGATTTTCATAACAAATGAGATAGTAATGTCTGTCTTTTGTCCAAGATGGTAAAACTTATTTTAAGATGATATGAATTCATAACTCATCTTCTGTCCAAAGTACCATTTTGCTCTCTACCATTTCCTTCGGGAGGAATGGTGAAGGGTTAACTTTTCAGCTTATAGAGATATAAGTCATGGGTTTTCTTTCTAAGTGGGTAGAAATCCATCTTGATGATTCAGTAACATTAGGAAGTACCTTAAAGGAAGTAAGAAAGGGCCCAATCCACAGTAAAACTTTCTTGATATTCTAAATATTTCCAGAACACTGGGGATTCCACAAACAGTCATATGAGATCAGATACCAAAGAATTTATTGTATATATGACAGAGGATTCCCTGGCCACCACCTTTATTTCCCCCAACTCTGCACCAGGAAACACAATGTCACTGAGGAAGCAAAGCCATTATACATTTCTCCAACAGAGGTTCTAAAGGGTGTGTGTGTGTGTGTGTATGTGTGTATGTGCGTGTGTGTGTGTGTGTGTGTGTGTCTATGTGTGTGTATGTGTGTGTATTTGTGTGTGTGTGCACTGTCATAGTTAGCTTCTGGTGCCAACCTAACTCAAATCTAGAAAGAGAGACTTCAACTGCACAATTATCCATGTGCTCATGTCTGTGAGGAGTTTTCTTAATTTCTAAGTGTTATAGGAGGGCCAAGCCCACTGTGAGCAGTGCTATCTCTAGACAGGTGGGCTTAGAATGTAAATGGTGTTCCTTCTTGAATTCTGCTTCAAGCTCCTGCTTAAAGTTCTCGCTTTGCCTTCTCTCAATAAGGGACTATAACCTATAAGCCAAATAAACCCTTTCCTTCTCTAAATTACCTTTGGTCACAGTATTATCACAGAAACAGAGAAATGAACTAGAGCACCCTCAATGAAGAATGAAGATATTTTACCTCTTATTAGGGTAAATTTTAGCAGTGTTGTGTGAAGTTTTTAAAAAAAATCACTCTACTGTCTTCACCCGGGACCGGGCTACCAGCCTCTCCTGGCTCCCTTTGTTTCACTCGACTTAGCTCTGAGATCCGCCACCAGCCCTAACCCGAGACCCTTGAATCCGTGGATAAAAGAAACACACACAATTTGTCACTTTACAGCTTGCCTTCCTTGGCACAATTGCTGGGCAGAGATAACTCCCACCTAAAAAAATGTGCCCTTACTAATTTACTATCTCCATTTCTCCTTCTACCCTAAACTTAGTGACTTGTTCGACCAGCCCCTGCCAAACATCTTTGGCCCTGGAGGCCTTACATGATAGCTGTGTCCTTCTTCCTCCAAAGCATGACAGAAAAAGCCTCTCTCCTTCCTTGTATCTCCCCTTTTTCTCTTGGGACCCAGAAGTCCCTACTGTACCCTCTGCCCATTAATTGGCCCCTGGCCTTCTTTATTGACAAATCAAGAACTAATTTAAAAGGGGTTTTAAACCTCAGGACCTCTCTCTACATTGTAGTATCTATCAATCACCCGCAAAATGTCTATCTTTGATCAAAGGTATTTTTTAAGGTCTTACTTTGAGAATTAGTCAGAGGGGACTGGAGAGATGGTACAGCTCAAATGCTAAGAGTACTGGCTATTTTTCCAAAGGACCTGGGTTCAGTTCTCAGTAATCACATGGTACATAAGTGATACATAGGTATACATCTGCATACACATAAAATGAAAACAAATAGATTTTTTTCAAGAAGGAATACTCAGAGAAATACAAGATATTTATTAATTAAAATATTTGATAGTGTTGATGCTAAGAATACTTCCCATTTTAATGTTATTCATACAAATAGTCAAAAATATACATGAGGAAAGAACTAATTTAGTAAATGGTTACATACTTACAAAAATAAACACTAAGCAGAAACTAAAAGACTAAGAAGGATAAAAGTAAGCTGATATTATTGGTTTAGATATTGATTGTCATATAAATAACAAACCCTTCAGATTAAGGCCATTCTTTATAACTCCTCTATACTCTCTAGATTGATGCTTGGGGTGTTGGTTGAGCATATAATTTAACTGGCAGCTGACGTGGAACAGGACCATTCTAGATCTGACTCAATTTATCAGGTGGCTGTGATGCACTGCAACTTCAATTCTCTTCTGTGCAGATTTTCCTCATCTAGAAGTATAGACCAGCTTAACTATGTCACAGTTACACATTCATATCAAACCTATGCTTGTATCAAGCTACCTGGTGTCCACTGGCCAACTTAAAATGCTTGGTCATGCTCAGGAAGCATGGACAAGGACTTCAGAGTTAGTTCTAGCAGGCATACTTCATTGGAGGGCATTGATGAATCTAGCTACCGCAAAAGTTGAAAAGAATAACAGTATAGGCTTTGCTTTTAAAAGCTCATATAGAAAGTATCTGAGGAATAAAATACATACTTTGCTGAAACAATGAAAAGAAAATTTTTGGCAAATGGTGTCAAAAGTGAAAGACAATTTGGGGGATACAGTGCTGGAAAGTGAACCCTCACAAATGCTAGGTAATTTCTCTACCATCAAGATGCCCCCAAACCACTAGAAGATTTTTAATGTGTATATATGCCTGTTGCCTAAAAATTTTAATTATAATGATGTATTTTATAACTTAAAATTGTGAAATAAAATGAGGTTATACATAAACTGTGCAGAAGAATGTCCTCAACATATCAACTGAAAGTGATAATAGCTATAATGAGCAATTTTTCTCTTCATGGTTTTCTGTCTTCCTTATTCTTCATTGGAAGTACACACAAACTTTGAAACTGGAAAAAAACAATAAAGTAGCAGAATCAATTCAAACCAGTGGTAGTGTCTTTCCTCGTCTCCATACAGATACTTCCAAATCACGCAGCATCATTTCATCTGCATTTTATGTTATCAAAATGTTTATATGTTTGACAGTAATAAAATGTCCCTAGTAGCCAAGTTAGTATTTTGTGTTAACAACCTATCCAGACCAGGAAGCAAACTCAAAACTGCTACATGATAATGGGTATTCTAAATGTGACCCTTGGCGTTCCCAAACTTGAACCCATATTTGCTAATTTAGGAACCTGCTTCCACAATGTTCATGGCTGTATTCCTGATTTAACAATGTGCTGTCATAGCAAGTAAAAACTGTATTTTTATACTATTTCTTGTTGTGTGTTTATTTGTATTATTTTTAACTATGTGACTGTAGGACAGGAGTATGTTCATCTGAGTGCTGGTACCTGCAAAGGCCAGAGGCATCAGATAGCCCTAGGGCTGGTGATTGCCAGATGACCATGCTAAGAACGAAACCCAAGTCTTCTGCAAGAATAGTATGCACACCTGACACTGAACCATCTCTCCAACCATCTTGGTAATTCTTGAAGATACACTGATTTTTTTTTCACACTCAAGTTTTTAAAATTTGAAAACAAATGTAATCTCATGTTTGTTTTCATTTATTTTCAAAAACAGGTAGTACCAACATGGTCTGGTCTCATTACCTAGATCTAAGGTTTGCTATGCAATGGTAAAAAACAAGATTGATTTTTCCCCCCTACTTCTTTCAATTAAGAAAGTTTTTTATTTTTAATGGAATACTATGATTTATATATAATCATATATTTTAACTGAATGTGGATATATATACATATATATAGGCTAATGAAGAGATTATTAAATTTAACATTTGTTCTTATTGCTTATATAAACACTAAGACAAAATCCCTAGCGTTAATGGACACATATGACATGCAATAGAAATAATAAACATATACACCCAACATATCTGAAATAGTGGTCATTGCTGAGTCAGAGGAAGATGAAAGATTAAGGATGGGGATTTCTTAGCACTGTCTTTAACTTGTCATTTTAAAAGTGCAAACTGAAAGAATGGCTAGATCAGGGTGGTGGGGAATAAGCATCTATTATAGTATATTTCTGTCTTGCAATATTTTGTTATTAAATCATTTTAATTAGGAAAGTGTAAAAGTAACTCAAGTACAGCTGGTACCATTGTTGTGATGGCCAAGATAGCCCTGAGCAAAGCTAATGAGGTGACTTCTGAAATAAGCCAGGCCCAGAAAGGAATCAGATGCTCCACAGCCAAATCCTGTCTGAGTTATTTTTAGGCCTGGAATTCTATCCGAGGCATGTATACAAGAGGACTGCACTTTCTTAATATGTTGTCTCTGGGGAAAAAAACACAGTCCTGGTTTTTGGCAATGAGTATTTGTCTTTTAAGTTCTTATTGGGGATTCAATAGGAGGTTGAATTCAGCTATCCCTTCTGCTTTGGGAAGTAGAAGCTGGGCAAGGGTAAATCTAATTAGAATACAGAAAAATTCCAAATCCCAGAAATGTTTTGTGACAAAGAGAAAACATCCAGAGATAGTACTTTTTATTTGACTAGCCTTTCCCAAAGATGGTGGAAAATATCTGCTAGGGATAAGAAGGCTCTATGGGAGCCTACCATCCAGTAGATGTAGGCATGACAGCTCACATGGAAATGGGCTTCTGGAATTCCAATAATGCACTATATGCAAGCTATTCTTATAGTTCTGAGCAAGGACTCTGACTCTATCATGGTCATTGCTACAAGATCTGAGGAAGACAAGCAAGCAAAGTAATTATGTCTGATCAAGGTGGGAAAGAAAAACAACTATGGAAAAGGGATCCCAAGGAAGCATTGGTCACTGAGTACCATAGGCTCTCATGAAGACAATGGTCACCAATTCTATACCCAAGATTTCCAGATTCTCAATCATATAATCCTTCCCTTGCATTAATCCAAATCAGACAAATAATCAGAATTTCTTATCATATGTTGCAAATGGCAAATTCTTTGCTCCATTTATCTTACACCTAACATTGCCTCTGGATCTTTGGCTATATGGTGTGTGTGTGTGTGTGTGTGTGTGTGTGTGTGTGTGTGTGTGCGCGCGTTATTTTGTTTGTGCATGCATTTGTAGTTGCATAGCAATTGTATGAGGCCAAGTGTGTGTTTATTTGTGCATGACATTGTATGTGTTTAAGTTTCTAAGCAATTACTATACAGTCTGTCCTATGCCCTTACATTGGAAAAATCATTCAATTAGACATAATTATTTGTTAATCACACAGAAATTAATCCCAAACAAGTCTTCACTAACATAATAAGGAAATACTTTCTGTCACCAGAGATTAATACCTTGATCCAAAGAGTAGAGCTGAGAAATAGTGATTGAGAGTACATCTTCATAACAAGGTATAGAGAAATCAAGTTGTAATTAAGTTGAAACTTCTTTCTTGCTGGCTTTAATAGTGCTGGAATATGTTATACAGGCTGTGGGGCTGGAAAGTCATGTAACTGAGGGAGCTTATTCTGAACAAGAGTGAAGCCAAGACATGTTCACATCCTGAAATCTTGTCCTGAGACTAGCAGGAGTAGGACTGCTTCCTCCTTGCTCTGTGTTTGTATGTTCCAGTCCACAGAAGCCTTATGACCCTACCTTTGCCACCCTTGAGGTAGTCATGTAGCCTGGTAGCCAAGTTTCAGGATAAACTTCCTCTCTCCTTATACAGACATATCCAGAAAGCACCTGGAATTCCTCTTCATGCAAATGAAGCATTCCAATCACCTCAACCCAGCCAACGATATACACTCAGCCCAAAAACCCCTACCCATTCCCCAAGGCTTATATAGCTCTTGCCCCCCTCCTAGTAAGGAGAGCTGTTTCATTGAAAATTGTCTCCAGAGAAGGCTGTTTCTCCCTCACTCATGCCTACCGAGATCCTGACTAATCTGCCTGCCCAGCCAAGCTTCACTCCCTCTAGTCTAGTCCTGATGTGACTGTGATACAGTGAGCAATGTACCTGCATACCCTGAGGTAAAAAGCAGACCCAGGGCAGCAACAGGTAACTAGAGGAGAAAAGCTATGGACTACAATATTAACTTGGAAGGCAAGATGTGTTCACTGGAGCAGTAGTAGCACAACTATGGTGAAGGTCACCAAGTAGTCTACGATTGGACTATGAGGAAATTTATACCTGGTACTATAAATCTAGTCAAAAACACATGACTAAAGAGGTCTTAGGCCCTAAAGGATAACTTATTGTTTTACTAAATTGGCAAGGTGCTAACCAACATTCTAAATATTTATATTTATATACATAGACAAATGCTACCCTCAGTCTTTATCACAGAAGCTAGACTTGACAATGAATGGTGGCTAATAAAGTGAATTGTGGTTGGTCAAGGTGCTAATAATAAAACCATTGAATGTTTAGTTCTAAGCAGGATATTTATGCCACACCTCCCTTTGTGGCTCAGAGAAAATATAAGAGATCGTAAAGAGAAAATATAAGAGGCAAACCATGCAACCATGATCACACAGTAACTGCAGCTGCTTGCACTGGGCCTACACCACAAAAATAGGCCTGTCAATAATTGATCATGCATCAGGAAGGCATGGTGCTCTACCCATCCTTGATGAGCTATTTGCTACCAGTGTATTCTAGGAGAGAGGCTATCACTGTCTTCAGTTGCATACCCACTAATAAATAAACTTACCAGGCTCTAATGGATCATTCTGAACCCATGTTCACCCAGACAGCCTTAGTTAAACATAGGGGGTCACAAAATAGAACAAAAAGGCCGGAATGTGGCAAAGGGACCTATGTGGATGGGGGAGGGCTTGGAAAAGGTGATCAGAGAGATTCAAGGCATGATAATAATAAGAATCATTACATACATTAAAAAAATTGTCAACGTTTTAATTTAATAAGCTTTTTGTCTTAAAGTGTTCATTTGAGTCCTAAAAGGACTCAATAATAAGGCAGAATGCAGAAAAGTTTGGAGTCCTCCTGTGAAACAAGCAGAAAGTAAAACAAGAAGCTATCTGAGACATCCCTCTAGTTTGGCATTCTGGCAATGTGTAAGACCATAAGTCATGGCCAGTAGGGGATATTCTCTGCAGAAGACTATCCCAGAGCAGTGATCGACTGAGGAGTAAGTTTGTATGTTTGAATCTGTGACACAGTTCCTGAATATCATATGCCTCAAGAAAGCTATGATAAAATCACAGCCAGTGTCTCTTAGATATTAAAATTAAAGACTGGAGACAGGAGGGTGCAGCAGGATGCAGAGAGCCAAAGGGTTAAGAGTTGTTATCAGAAATGGCCCTGGAAAGCACAAGTCTCTAGTGATTTGTGGAGCAAACAAGAACTTCCTGCAGTCCTCAGTAAACAATGATAGGAAAAATAACAAGGATTTGAGAAGAAACTTGGAAAGGGACCTTGTTATAGATTTTAGATGTTAAAAAGAAGGGTGTCTTGTTGTCCTTTTATATTAAAAGCCAAGAACTCAGATTTCATTAAGAGGAATACAATTATAAACACGTACTTCCCAAGTCTGCTAATCTGATTTAAATATGTAGAAAGGTCATACATTATGACTTTGTATACAAACAAACATCTATGTATCATTTTTCTTTCCTAAAGCTTTTTTTCTAGTCCAAAAATAAATGTACATTAAGTTTTAAAATCAAACCAAACATGAAAATTTTAAAAAAATATATATGATTCAGGTATTATCACAAGTTTCATAAGTACATATCCAATATTTTAAGTTGCTGAATATATAAACTTACATATATTCATAAAACATACATAGCGGGGCATTCATATACATAGAGTGGTGGCACACGCCTTTAATCCCAGCACTTGGGAGGTAGAGGTAGGTGGATTTCTGAGTTCAAGGCCAGCCTGGTCTACAGAGTGAGTTCCAGGATAGCCAGGGCTACACAGAGAAACCCTGTCTCAAAAAACCAAAAAAAAAAAAAAAAAAGCAAAAATCAAAAAACATAAATGCATATATTAAATCATGCTAAACACTTATAGCTTGAAGATATTAATCATAGCTGTGTATGATGTCAAATTCTGGCATATCACTGTCTTGATGTAGACATGTGGTAAGGCATGCCCCCCTTTATATTTGAGTGTAAGGTTGCACTCCAACCCTCTCTCTATGAGTATCATACCTTCCTCCATCTGATGGATTTAAAGACAGCTCTATCCCCAGATAGCTATTGTAAGCCCCAAACCAACTTGACCTCATAGTTCAAGTAGGTTTTTGTTATTTAGTTGGAATGTTTGCTCTAGATACGTGTCTGTGAAGGTCAGAAGCAGTATAGACCCTATTGTGTCTACAGCAAATTGCCAGACTGTGGAATATTTCTCAGTGTGGTGATACAATCTGGCAACTAGCCCTTCCTCTCTCTTGCCACGTTTGAGGATGATGGAGCTGCTGGCATTGGTTCAGTAGATAGACTACTTCAGGGCCAATGTTTCTGCTATTTTCTTGGACTTTCTTCCTAATCATTACCTATGATAGCAAGATGTCTGCTATTTGGTATCTTGATTTGTCACTTTTCAAAGTTAGAGAGACTGTGTGAACCTTACAGTGTACTCTAGCTACAGACCCTACAGGTTTGCTCCATGTCCCACTGAAATAAGTTGTCAGATTGTCTGTAGTTTGTACATGGCCTGACTAAGTAATCATTTCCACAACAAGCAACTCTTAACAGAGGGAAGTTTGTCTCAACTTTATGAACCCCTTTTTTTCCACTTGGTATCTAGAACGAAAATCCCACTTGATGCTGCTTCTTTCCAAATGGTCACTTCTTCCCCACCTCATTCAGAGGCCATTCCTATTTTTCCCAGCTTCTATACATGAGGGAATACATGTCTCAAGACTCCTTCTCTTGTTAAGAGATACCTTTCAGTTTGTGCCTTGTTTCATTGGCAAACAAATCTATACAACCAGTTCTGAACCTCACATTAAGCTAATCTATCTGCCTCTTTCTTTCCACTTGAAGCACCGAATGAGCATTTCATAGTGAATGTGTCTAATCACAAACTTATTCCCTCTTTCTCCCTGGAGTGCTCCTCAGGGTTTCTTCTTCTCAGTCAATGTCAGTGTCTTTTACTGAATTCCTCAAGGCAGTAGTCTTGTACTTAGCCCTCATTTTTCTTTTACTTTCATACTTAATGTAATGAGAATCCTATTCTTTCTCTCCAAAGTAAATACAGACTGTTACTACTCAGATGCTGGTACCCTGATCCAGAGACACATAACTGTACATCAGATTATTGTGAATGCCCCAACTATACTAACCATAGCACCTTTTATTCACTGCCTGCTAAAACATGTCAGATCATGCCACGCTTCTTCTCAAACCATCCTGTGATTCTCCATCTCACATAAATCTTCAAAATATCCCAAAGATACCACATGACCTCATCTTCCTAACATCCTCCTTTCCAGTCTCCTTGCTGGTCCTTTTAAAGTAGGGCATTTAAAAAACTGAGAACTATCTGAAAATAATATTTAGGAGCTCCTCTTATTCTGGCATGTGTAGCATGGCATAATATTTTGCTATGTGCAATTATTTAGTCTCTTAAATTCAGCTTCTTCTCCCTGCCTTGACTCCCTCATTCTAGAATTTTAAGACACACGACTTTGTAAAATTCCAGAAAGTTTCTCTCATTTGGGACAGATGATCATTATTGACACTAATATCCCATGAATTCATGCTGCTGATTAGCTTCTTTAGTGAAATTTGCTTTATCCTGTCTATATGTAACAGTTATGTATTACCATGTGTCATATGTTAATAAATTAAATTTTATTATATATACTAATATGGCATATATTAGTATATATTATGTATGTATAAAGTAATATATTATAATATAAATTATAACATTAAATATGTATGCTGATGTTGAGGAATTCAAATGTATGTTTTGAGTGCAAATGTAGAGTAGACATGACAGCTTTGTCTTCTAATTCACTTATGGCCCATGAATTTATTCCTTCTAAATAGCTCATATAGAATTGTTTGTTTTCTTACTCCCTATGCACACACAGCATGGCAAAATCAGATTTAAAAACTACACTGGTCTCAGATTACTATCATTTTTAGTCTTATTTCATTGTTAGAAGTCAGGACTTTGGTCTGGAAGCTACAAACACTTTATTATATTTATTCAGAATTATTTAGAAGTTATTTTTTAAAAGAAAAAAGAAAAACAGAAGAGTTATAAGCACTACTGAATCTTGAGAATCAATATTTTACAAATCTTTAAATACCATCTTATATATTAGAAAATTTGATGAATAACTTGTCAGTCTATTCATCTTCCCATTCCCAAAGGAAAAAAATTGAGGTTCACAGAAATGAAAAACCTGACCTAGTATCAGAACAAGAGGAAAGTCTGTCTATTTCCAAAACTGGTTCGATTAGGCCATCTCCTTGTTCATTCTGCCCCATTACATTCCATATCAGCATATCCTAATATCTCCTGGAGATTTTGTGTCATGAAATTCAGCATTAAAATTCTACCTTAGATCTTTCTGCTTCAAACCCCACATGGTTCTACTTTCCTTAGTAATTTATTTTATGACGACAAAGACTATTTATCTTCACATCTGAATCCCTATTTTACACATGGATAATTAATTATACATTGCTTTCCTTTCTAACTGACCAAATATATAGATCCCACTACTTATCAACTATTTGTAACATTTTAAACCATATGTTAAAGTTCTCTTTTGATGTCTGTTTATGAAATAGTGCCTTGTTATGTTACCCATGCGAGCCTCACACTCAGTATTCTCCTGCCTCAACTTCTTGAGTACTTGGATTACAAGCAAGGCCAACACACACTCGGTATTGATGATTGATTTTAGCCATGCCCCTATAACCTTTAAGTCATGAGTTCAAGTTATTAATTGTATAATACTAACCAGCTCTTAATATAAAATATTGAATTTTTCTATATAGTTGCCTTTTTCTAATTATGTAGTTTCCCAAAATACATTGCTCATCAATGCGTTTCAGTATTCACAATGTTCCCATTTAGAATTCAGCTCAATCCTTTTCCATATGCTCAATATTAAAAATTCCATGTATCAGGAAGTAATTCCATTCTCAGTACTCAAAAGATAGCACAACAATAAAGAAGTCTTCCCAATTCCTCATAACCAGACACTCCAGATAAGAAAGAATAGGTTGTCTCAGATGGGCAGTGAAAGGGCACCAGAGATGAAGCCCCCATATCACAAATCCACTTCATTTCCCCTTTAGGTGACCTTCACCCAGCCTTAGACTTGTATTTGAGTCCTGGTATCATATCTTTTATTCATTGTGGCCTCAATCATGAATGAAGAACAATCCACTTCTTGAGAAGAAAACCCTGTGTGCATATTGAGTTGCCCAATGCTATATGACTGTGAATCATTTCCCATCTGTGTCACTAAAGTGATCTGGCGTTATTGCTTTTTCCCAAAACTTTGCAAACAAAAGACACTTAACCACAGAGGATTTACAGCAACCATAACCAAAACCCACATCCAACATCCAACAGTTTTGAGGGGAGCTTGGGGCTTCCCATGAAGGGGACTGCAGGGTGCCTAGACAGCATGATGTGACAGAAAGTTGGCTTTCCAAAAAAAAAGTGACAAACCAAAACCTAATTTTTGAGTCATGGCTCTGTCATTTCCAGGTTCCTGGCCTTCTTAGGAAAAGCCACTTACCATCACTTCTGTTAAGATGATCCAATCACTTGATTTTTACAGGAATGATATCTGAGAATACTTTATACAATGGACACTTAACAAAAGGATGGTTTTCCCTATGTGTATTTTAAAATTAGATGGAGCTCTCCTTTTTTCTATGAGTTCACTTAGTAAAGAGTCTTGAAAATCACAGAGCAGTCCTTTTCTCCTAAACATTGCCTAGGATTCTGGGGCCTGAACATAAAAATATATCTAAATAAATGAAAGTATAGGTAGTCAAAACTCAAATCCTTAATTTTAAGAGAACAACCGTAATTTTTACCACTTTAACTTCTCCTAATATCAACTTAGAAAAAAATCAAATTTCAGTTATAAACTATTATATTGCTGGTACCTGTCTGCAGTGTAAGCATCCCTAATGGGAGAGACACTTTAAGCTTATCAGTCATGGATATCTTCAAAATTACTTATGATTTGGTCATAAGACCAAATAAAGCCAGGAAGGAAAAAAATGGGAGCCACAGAAAGAGTGGGGTGGGAAGTCAGCTCCTGTTCCACATTCCACACTATATTACTCCTACAGCTAATAAAACTCATAGCAGCCCCCTAAGCAGGACAGAACCATGAACTTGGAGATGATTTCTGCAGTAGATAGTCTTCCTAGCTGAGTTCAGGAAATGACTTTAACTGCAGCTGCCAGATTTAGCAAATGTAACTTGAGGAAGTGAAATAAAATTTAATTCCAAAAAAAAAAATGTAAATCATTACTTCGATTTATTCATATACAGGTTTGGTGTAACCTGAAATTCAAATTATATGGTACTGGGTAACACCTGACACTATCAAAAGGCCCATGGATATAGTAGAAGCCTCATCTCTTTGTTGGAACTCCAACTGAATCATAATCAGAACAATATGGCTATCGACACTGTCCCTGTGAAAGAAAGGTTGAAGGATCAGACAGCATCCACAGAGAAAGACCTCTGCTTCCATCCTTTCCTGCATTCATACCCTGCAGTTCATCCTGTATTCAATCACGCTGGAAATACTAGGCAATGCCATGCTTAGGCACTCCACTTGTCCTTGAGAATAAAGCTGTGGCCACTGGAAGAAAGAATCACTCCACACTGGAAGAAAGTTCTCCCTCCTTTTATGGAGGGGTGAGCCCTTTATATTTAGTATAACCATTGCAATTCATACAGATAATCTGAGCTAAACCCTGAGAAACAAAATATGTGCTAGTCTTGTTCTTTGCACATGTCTTTGAACTTGGTAGCATCACACATGAAAAAATAAGGAAATGCTGTGCTCCAGGCATTTGAAGGGCTTATAATTAAAGACCATAAGCAAATAAGAGCTAGGGCCATTCATGATCAGGCATTGAACTCAATAGGTGACTAAGGATGAACTTGAGTTTTGATCCCTCTGCCTCCACCTCTAGGGTATTCAGATTGAAGACTTAAATCACCATATGCAATTTTAAGTGTTGCTAGGCAAACACTCTACCACATCCCTAGATCTTGTTTTCTCAGCTTAAAGCTAAAATCTTGTATTCATGATAAAAGCATATTATTCATAAGTGGTCTTCTTTTCTGTACTGAATCACATGAAAATTGATAGGATATGAATAACAAGAGCAGCCATATTCAGATTGATAGGAACTGTCTGCCTATTGTCACTCTAAGTTCATTTCTTCAAGTTCTATTATTAAAATATGAAATATTTTTATTACATAAAGAAAATAGCCACAGTCATGTTGCAATTATAATTATTGTACTAGATTACAATTTCTAGGGGGAAAAGAACTTAAATTTTAAGCAAGACTTCTTTCATTCATTTAATCACTAAACATTTTACGTTGTAACCTATAAAAACAAGAATTTCTCTTTACTTTTCAAAATAAATGAGAGGCTCTTCCTTTTCTTTGAATCCTAGACCTTCAGGCGTGCTGGGTAAGCGCTCTTCCAGTAAGTTATACACACAAGTCTCTTTTCTTCTTAGCTTATTAGAAGCCTGGTGTGCTCTTTGAAAATGGTCTGTCTTTTCATCCAGTAAACTCTAGAAAAAGTATTCAAGTTAAGATATATTGACCTTCAGGTTCACTTCAGAAATATTCATGAAGTTATGCAGGCCTTAAGGTGTATGCATATGTAGCAAGCCATAAATTTTTTGACAGAAACCATCTTGAAGAATATGACTGTGCCATTTCACTTTCACTTTGGTGGAGTCTACTGGAAGGGCAGGTGTAACCATAGTAGTGGGAGGGTGAGATATAGGGTTAGGGCCCTGAAATGAGTGTTGACTCATACTTAAAACTGAGCTGCAGCTTAAGATGTAGACTCTCTGTCCACTGGGTAGATCCAGGTGAATAGTGCAGCTTGAATGTACAACTATGCAACTGAAGCTTATGTTCAGAGCCTACTGCCACCTTAACCAGAAAAGGAAACTGTACAGGAGGAAAAGAAATCCCAGAAAAAAACCAAGATGGAGAATATTAGGGCATAGAATAAACCCACTTAAAACAAGTGCAAATAAAAGTTCTTTTAAAATGTTAGGTGTGGTGAACAGAGCTGTGATCTCTTTCCTCATATGGCAGAAGAGGAAGATTGCAAGTTGAGCTATATAATGAGATTCTGTCACCAGAAAACCATGGCTGCATTGTCTGAAGTACATCAAGTAGGCAAATATTTTTTTTTTACCATTCTATAGTTTATATTTTCACTCTGTTGGTAGCTTTTGTTTTACTGAGTAGAAGTATTTAATAGTATGCCATCCTATTTGTCCACTATTAGGTTTAATTGCATTTTTAATTGTAGAAGATGCTATAGAACTGATGTTACTAGATTAAGTAATAAGTCAAGAGGCTAAAACAAGAAATAAAAGAAAAGTGAGGGCTGGGATATAGTTCTGTAGAACAAGGGTACCATGTTCAAGACTATTTATTGATCCCCAGACCCATGAAGAAAGAAAAATGTTCACACACAAAAAAAGAAAGAAAATAGTAACTGAAGAATTAAGAGTTCCTAAAACTAAAAGCTTTTTATGATAATTCAGTCTTTAAAAAGAATCATCCAGAATGTGATTCCACAGAAAGATGAGTCCCAAACAAATGCATAAACACTACCAAACGAAAAGTCTGTTCTCTCTCTGGACAACTCTGCGCTGTTTCCTTTCCTTCTCCCCTTTCTACTCCATTTATTTCTGGTGTCTCCTTGTTCTTATTCCTCTTGTCTATTGCTTACACAATGACAATCAAAACATTAATGAGTGTAGCTACACACTGATTAGTCATGTTGTTTTAAAAGCAGACTCTTGGCTAGTCTAGGCTACCCTAAAACCCTATGTATCCCAGGCTAACCTCAAACTCTTGATCCCTTTACTTTCACTTCCCAAATATGAAGTTAAATGTTATATTAGTAGTTATTCTTGACTTAAAATGTATCAAAATTAATGAATTATCTCATTGAGGCCTATACTTCCCAAGTTATTTCTAAATATTCTGTGTATGTTTGTGTACATGATCCTGTCATGTATGTACATGTGTATGAGCATGTATGAAGAAGCTAGAAGTCTTATTCTATCTTTCTACCACTTTCCACCTTATTTTTAAAATGTATTTATTTTTATTTTATATTTGAGTGCTTTCCTGCATGTATGTACATGTATCACATATGAAACGCCTGGAACTGGAGTTATAAGCAATTGTAAGCTACCATGTGAGTGCTCTGAACAAATCCTGGGTCCTCTACAAGAGGACAAATGTTCTTTATAACTAACTTAGTCACCTCTCCAGACCTTCTTCCACCTTATTTTTTGAGATAGGGTCTGTTACTGAACTTGAAACTTCCCAGCTAGACTGGCTTTCTAGTAATTTTCTGTCTCCATCCCTTTGGTGCTAGAATCAGAAGCACATGCTTCAAGAACTGATGTTTGCTTGGCTGCTCTAATCTGAACTCAGGTCTTCATGCTTATGCAGCAAAAATTTTACTTACTAGGTCATCTTCCCAGCCCTCAAATATTAAAAGACAGATTTATAGTCTCTTAAACATGACCTTTCAGGATTAATATCCCAAAATAATGACAAAAGTTTGCTCCAGTCTAGAGTGACTCAAAACTTTCAAATCTGGGGTCATTCTAAATGTTTTTTCTAACTTGAGTTCTAGAAGTCTCTTATTTGACTTAACCAACTTATATCAAATGCTAGTGACCCCAAAATCATTTTTGAGTGATAGCTCTCTCCTATTCATGTTTTCTGTTTGTAAGTTTCTCAAACTCTGTGGTCACTAGCAACGAGATCTGTGATTTCTCATGGTGCTGAGTTGGTTAGGCAGGTTGTCTGCTAGCCTCCCCTGGCTCACTCACATGGCTGCTTTCAGCAGAAGGTTCTGCTGAACCAACTCTGTTCCAGCAGACTGTACTGAATATTGGCTGGGGACCCATTTCCTACTCCTCTGATCCTCCTATCTTATTAGACTGGCTTTCTTCCATGGCCAAAAGAGCAGGATTCCACAGGCCGAAAGCCAAAGTTTCAAGGTCTAAAGTCACATGCTTTATTTTTCTTCAGAGCACTTAATGTCACATAATTTGTTATAAATGTGCATATTGGTAGACTTTGGTCTTATTTCTCTCACTAGAATGCAAACTTCACGGAAGCAGGAACTTTGCTTTTAACTTTCATGTCCTCAACATCTAAAATGCCTCCTGTACTGAACAGGAGCTCTACAAACTGCTAAATAAAAAGAATGGATGTTCCATTTTAGGCACCAGGTCCTGCCAATTCTACATGCTTATCAGTCACTTCTCAGAAGTGTACCAGATCTTGCAGTAGTCCTCCAATGGACTCTGGTCTCTACGGCTTGCCAGGATTTCCTCTAAACTCCTTTGTATCCTCATATAAGTCAAAACAGGGCTGATCATTGTATGTCTCAGCTTTACAACTCCAGTAACCTCTTTTTCATCAACAGAATAAAATCCTAAGCCTTCACCATGGAAATCAGAGATTTAATGACAGACTCCATTTAGCCAGCTCTTCAACTACCCTATTCTAGAACAATAGGTCTTGTTTCCAGTAGGGGGTTGGGGGCCTTCCCACCTACTCTTTCCTTACTGAAAGTCCTAGGTCCTTGATAGAATTTGAACATGGATTGTTGAGTGTTCGTTAGCCCAGTGATTTTCAACCTTCCAGTGCAGTGACCCTTTAATACAACTCCTCATGATGTGGTGACTCCACAATCATAAAATTATTTTCATTGCTACTTCATAACTGTAATTTTCTACTGTTATGAAACATAATATAAATATCTATATTTTCCAATAGTCTTAGGCAACCACTGCAAAAGTGTCCTTTAACCCTCAAAGGGGTCATGACCCACAGATTGAGAATCACTGGTCTAGCCTTTTCTATCAAGCCTACAACCATCTTTCAGAGCCAGCATTTCTACCATGTAGCTAAAGTTGCTTTCTTGTGTGGCTATGTTTTTCTCTCCCACCCTCACAATACTTTTTTTATAATATTTTCACAATATTCTCATCTGCCCATATTTTCCCTTTATCTTTTCATGTCCATGTCATTTTGCCTTCTAGTAAAGGCTTGACATGAAGTAGATGCTAGAGAAATGCTAGATTTCAGAGATCTAAATGCCAAAGTACAATAGATGGCAATGAAGTTTTCTGAACCATGAGATAATTCCAAACGAAAGAAGACATTGGACACTGGTATTATGATCAAAGTGAAGAGGAAAGATAAGATACCAAGAAGTTTTTATAATGTTTATTAAGTCTTTGGACTGCTTCTCCTCAGTCTCATCAGAAATCTAAGCAGGCCAATTCTCAAAAGCTAACTACTGAATATGTGATTTTCAGATGAGTATCGTGCAAATGTGTAACTGCAGGAGAATCCTGTGGGTAGCTTTTACCATTGGTCTCATGGGATCACAGAGCACAGAGGGTAATGAATTTGAAATGCCTGAAGGTGGGGCATTTGGCCAATGATGAATATGACCCTGTATCTGCTCACATTAAGTCTGCTCTTGAGTTTGTAGAAACCAGAGACTCTTAGAGAAAATAAACAATCCCTCTCCAGAACTCCCTCTCCCCACCAGTCTGATGGCTCACTAAATTAATATGTATTATTTTTCTCAATGAAATATAGAAGCCTTTTCATGTGCACTGATAAGTGAGACTGGTTTTTAGAAACATTTGAGCTCATGTTGGCAGTTTTAGCTCTCACCACATAGTAACTTTCCTTGCAACTCCCCTATCATGATATGTTTAGCACAGTCAGAGGGGAGTACCTACCTACTTATCCCATAACATTTCCAGCCCAGATTGACAGGCTTGCCTTCCATCATCTGCCCCAGCTGGTGGTCCTCAAATACAGCATTCCTCTTAGCAGTCCTCTGTGGTACCCTGAATCTCAAGATGGGATGTTGGCAGGAAAGCTAAGTTCAGATCCTTCCACCATGGAATCATTCTGCCTGGTCAAGGACTCTCAGACCTCAAGAGAGCAGTTTGTATATTTTTGCTCAATGAAATATTGAAACCTCTTTTCTTGTACAGTTTTTTGGAAACACATCAACTAGTATTGACCTTGTAAGTACCAAGTTCCTGGTTGGCTCTGATTCTGCCTCTGTAATTATCAAAGAAAAAACATTCTTTTTCAACAAGCACATGGCCAAATGTAGTGAATAAAATATCTTTATTGTTTTAAGGAACTCGCTTTAATTAGCATATTTGTGAATTTACTGATCACAGTCATAAAAATATTCAGAATAACACTAAGGGTTTCTTTCTTTCTTTCTTTCTTTCTTTCTTTTTTTTTTTTTTGGTTTTTCGAGACAGGGTTTCTCTGTGTAGCCCTGGCAGTCCTGGAACTCACTCTGTAGACCAGGCTGGCCTCGAACTCAGAAATCCACCTGCCTCTGCCTCCCGAGTGCTGGGATTAAAGGTGTGCGCCACCACTGCCCTGCAACACTAAGGTTTCTAATATGGCCCTCACAGCTCTGCAATTCTGGGACATTCCCTCTTCCTGGAATAGCAGTTTTGAGCATAATCTAAATCATTTCATTCAAGCAGATGTAATATTACATGAATGCCACTATTATCTAGAAATGTGATCTGTGTATGTGGTTAATTATTGCTTTACACATGACAGGGCAACATGTGGGCCATGTCACAGTCATCACCATCTCCTAACACCATGCCCCTATTACTAATTCTTGGCCTCCCCCTCTACCCCCACAAACTGATCAGAACCTAAATCAGAACCAAGAATCAACCAATGACTTCTGCTAGGGTCCATAACCTAGTGAGCAGATTGACCACATGACATAAAATTTATTATTTCTGTTTCCTTCCCTATAAGTCACTTTCCAATTCTGATAAAAGTAGTGAGGTCACAAGATCCAACACATGCCAAGAGTCTCCTTTTATATGCAATATACCTGGCTCAACACATAACAACAACAATTGAAAACACAGAAGCAAAGCATTAGAACTTGAACTGAAATTACACTAAAGATATTCATAGACTTCAGAGAAACTTGTATAAAAGGAGGAAGCAGACTAAAGCACATGAAATATGTCAGAAACATAAAATCTGTCACTATTTACCCTGGTCTGTAAAAGAAACACACTGAATCTAGGATCTAATTGTTTTGTGCTATGGACTAAGACAAGTAAACTGTGTTTTATCAAAATACATATGAACTAGCTGCTGAATTGTCCAGTCCTGTTTTATCTAACTCTATATCCAAGAACTGACTTTCTAATCAGCTTCCCAGCTCTGGTACTAGTCAGAAAGCAATCTCAAGTAACAGGTGGTTGCCACTTCAAGCAAAAAGATGGTGAATAGGAAGAAGTTTGCTCTCAGAAAGGAATGTTAGTATGCAATGTGACTTGTTCTGATACTTCTTTTTATAAATAAATATTCTGCCAGCTAAGTTTATACATCTACATATGCCTCTTTTGAATTTAGGTACTTGGTTATGTTTCCAGTAGTTTCAGTTACCTATCTATTCAGCCTACCTTAGGATGAGACATCCTGGACCTTTATGGTTGAATGAAGCCCTACAACTGGCTATGAGTGGACCATATAGCTCATTACTGGGAGATTTAAATAAGAATCACTTGGCCTGACTTACTGAATGTGTTGGATACAGCTTCAGTTCTTTACAGTGACCCAGAATCTGTCACAGTTTGGTGAAACTGTTTGGAAAGGGTAAGGAGTTTGGCCTTGATAGAGAAGGTGTATTACTTGGGATAGGCCTTGAGGTTTCAATAGACTCCTGTGATCCCTACTTCTCTCTCTTTCTGTCTTATAGTCATGGATCAACATGTAAGCACCCACAATTCCTTCCCTCCACCATGAAACCATAAGTTGGGTTGTTTTCAACCTTCCTAATGCTGTGACCCCTTAACACAGAGTTCCCCGTGTTGTGGTAACCCCAACTATTGCTACTTCATAACTATATTCTTTTTTACTGTTACAAATCATAATGTATATCTGAAATGCAGATTGTCTTAGGCAACCCCTGAGAAAGTGTTGTTCAACCCCAAAGGTGTTGCAACCCCCAGGTTAAAAACTGCTGCCATAAGTCAAATTAAATGTTTTCTTTTTATAAGTTACCTTGGTTATAATATTTTGTCACAGCAATAGAGAAGTAACTAAGACAGACCTAGTGTACTTGTTTGATGAGTGCAGAAATGTGAGCAGGTAGACTCTGTTAAGTCTCTTTTTGAAGCATATGGTTTGTATTTGCAAACCTCTTAGTTTTCAGATAGATTCCAAAGAACAAATTTCATCAGATAAGTAAATTTTGATAGCTAAAATACTTCTACTATATTTAAATCTTTCTTCATCTTCTTGAAATTTTTATAAATCTGTGTTTCTGTCTATTACAACAGGCTTAAATATGATGTAATGGTTAAAGAGATGACACTGTGAAGAACATGCTATATAAAGGTGCTGAATTTAAATAGGCTACCTAATGAATCAATAGAATGTTTTTTAGGCTATTTGAAATTTTTTTCCATTTCATGCTTCATTGGTTAAATTAAAATTGCTTTCTGATTGCTTTCCTATTCCTATTTTACTCAGTAATTTTCATGATACTTCTATTGAGCAAGTTAAAAGACAATGTTATTGCCTGTTTAGTAGACATAAAAAAAAAAAAAAAAAGAACCTAAACAGACAGTAACTAAATTAACCAAATAGCTCACAGAAATCCATTCACTAGAGCAGTATATGCTTTTGTACAAGAATGTGACTAACTGGTCAATGCTATAAATTATTGCTTTTATCAGAATGAAGTATCCAATCTGTTTGCAATTTCTGTTTTATAATTTTTTCCTTCCCTCATAGTTTTAAGCAATAATAAATATTTTTAATTTTAAAATGTTTTATTATAGGAAGCAAAAAGAAGTTTCATTTCTACTCAAGCAATATTCTAGGATCTAAAGAAGCAAAATAAACAAGATCCATTCCTTTCTTCCAGACAAAAGATAAAGGCAGGACAGATGGAAATAGGTTCTGACTACTGGCTATGGGACACACACACATGGCTGGGGTTTTTAGCTCTGCCACGGGAGGGAACAATATCAGACATTACGCTCCAGGATCTCAAATTTCTGTACCTGTGCAATGAGAATAAAATAGAAGCATAGCATTTTCTCACAAGAATAGGGCTATCACTGAGTCTCAAGAGAGAAGACAAGGGTTTGTTAAGCACTGACACAGTTGATTATGGTTGCTGGTACCTGAGTACAGCAGTTCCCACTCCTTAGCTCTTAACACACATCTAAACCTAATATCCCTGACTGGTGAAGGGTAATAAAGATATGTGTTCTATAGGTTATTGTAGAAGGCAAAGGAAATAAGGAACCAAGAACATTTTGCATGGTATCTGGTTTGGTTTGGTTTGGTTTGACAGCCCGCCATTAATAGAGTCTGCTATTAGACTCTAATAGCAGAAGTTGGGTGGCTTAAAAACATGTATTTATTTTCTCACCATTCTGCAGTTTTGAAGCTCCAGATCAGGGGATCAGCATGGTCAGCTCTTTCTGGAGCCTCACTAGTAGATGACCAGCTTCCCCATGTCTTCATACTGCTATCCCTCTGCACATTCATGTACATATCCCTACTTCTTCTTCCCAGGACATCAATCATGTTTAGTTGAAGCCCACCCCAATGACTTCTTTAATTCTTCCTTTTCGAAGACTGTAACTCCAAATAGATTCATATTCTCAAGGTAGTAAGCATTTAAGAATAAAATGTGTGAATTGGGGAAGGACACACAATTTATGCTATGAAACTAATCTACAGAAATAATACTAGCTGTCATGTTTTTCTGATATTACTATTTAATTATCATTACTATAATGATTAATTGAATAATGTCTCAATTTTCAAAAGCATTGAGATACCAACATTGAATTAAAAGTATATTATATTCATATATTTTCTCTCACAAACAGCATTTTTTATCATAATGACAATGACATAGTGTTGTTGGCCACACGGTAAGATTCAGGACAATTCTAAGTGCAAGCTTCATGTAGTTTCCCACATTAGTAAAATACTAATGAAGTCAGGGTCAGAGTTCAGCCCATGTTTAAGCCAATGGCTTCATTTTGTTCTGTGTTTGCCCAGTTTACCCCATTTCAGGAAGGTCACATCACAAATGGAAGCCATTGTTTCCAAATGGGAATAGGGCACGAGGGTGCACCCTGATCAGCAGGAGTCTGTGAGCATGACCTGAGAAGCAACCCCTAGGGTGTGCCCTTCTCTAAATGAGTTAACAGTTTATTATACCATCTTTTTTTTGTTTTCTACAAATTAAAAAAAAAAAAAAAAGTATAAGAAACAAGGACTCCCCAAAGGAGCAGCGACTAGAAAAGGAGACTTGACAGATTTTCCCCTTTTAAAGTGCTCACACTATATGCAGCATTTCTCAACCTGTGGGTCATGACCCCTTCAAGGATCAAATAACCCCTTCATATGAGTTGCATATTATATATCTCACATATCAGATATTTCCATGATTCATAACTGTAGCAAAATTATAGTTATAAAGTAGCAATGATATAACTTCATTGTTAGGATCACTACAATATGAGGAACTGCATTAAAAGGGTACAAGATCAGAAAAGTAGAGAACCACTCCACAACAATCAAATGAACCTATTGCCATCTAGAGAAAGCCAGAGCCAATGGTCACTTTACTCTTCAGTCTTGTAACTTTCTTAGACTCTGAAACACTGTGGTCTGAGGGTACAATGAGGTAAAAATGTTTGATTCCATTTTAAGTATGGATATACATATTTTGCATTTTTACTGTGAAAGTCATTTGCCAGATACAAATGAAAGGTTTATGTTCGTTCAACACCTCCCCCTCAATATTTCTAAATTACAATAAATCAGAACCACAAACATTTACATGGAACTCTTCTTAATAAAAAGGAGATTTAAAAGGAATAATAGTTTTCCTCATCACTGACAATCAGGTATATATCATGAAACTGATTAAATAGAAACAGAAGTGCTACTTGTGGGGCATGTCTTAATGAAAATCTCCCATCCTGGTTCTGACACTAACAGTGAATGATCAATGAAATTTGTGGGAACTATAGGCTTTTTATTTTGTTTTGTAATACTACTTTTATATTTAATGCTTTGAGTTATAACCAATAATTCTTCAAAATATTTTCTGCATCTCTCTGTCTCTCTGTCTCTCTGTCTCTCTCTCTCTCTCTGTCTCTCTCTCTCTCTCTCTCTCTCTCTGTGTATGTGTGTGTATGTGTGTGTGTAAGCCATAACGGCACATATGTAGAAATCAGGGACAACTTCAGGAGTCAGTTCTCTCAAATATGGATTCCAGAAAGTACCTTTACTTTACCCTGAATCATTTCACCAGTCCCATCATCCAATACTTCTGAATTCCCATGACTTAGATCACTATAAAGAATTTCTTGTTATTAAGATGTTATTGTATCTATAGCCTCCTACCTTCCTTGCTGAGGTTATTGATGTGGTTTGAGTCTGGGTAATATGCCCCCAAGCTCGATGTCAAGGTCCCTGTGTAGCATGACTAGGAGATGGTAGGAACCTCTGGGTGGTGACACCTGTAGGAGTCCCCAGGTCACTGAGAGATCAGCCCTAGAACCTCACTCCTTATCTTTAGTATGCTTGGCTCAATATAGAAAAGTTTGGTAGTTAGGAGACATGCTCTCTACATGAGCTATATCTATCAGGATGTTATACTGCAGGAATTGAGTAAAGGCAGACAACATGCCCATGACCTTCCAAATCTGACTAGAGATCAGAGACCAACTTGCCACTATATGAGCCTCAGGGATCAAACTAAGGTCCTCAGGAAAATGTCCTAAGGTTCTCTTGAATTCAGAGTCTAACTGAGTCACAGTTACTAGATCTCATTACCAGTGCAGACAGCAACCCTCATGGTTGGCTGTGGAATTCTGTAGCTCCTCAACACAGCCAGGCCCTAATAACCCTCAGATTTTCCTATTTGGACAAATACTTTGGAGTCCATGAAACAATTAAAATAAATTTCACTTCATATTAAAGGATAATGCTTAGCAATAGATCAGACCTCTAGGCAAATTGTATTTGCCTGAATACAATTAACACTGCTTTTAAGAAAATCTAATTTACTATAAGCAAAGATATAAAGATAATTAATTTTTCAAAGGAACAGAACTGTAAAACTAGGGTATAAAGTCAACTCTGTATCTGCCAGGTGGTATTTCTCTTCTATGCTACATTAATCAACTCTTGGTATTTTTCATAGATATTAAGAACTCATTTTTCTTTCTCATCATTTGATAAATGATTTTATAAAATCATTTGTTACACAGTGGGAAGTAACCAAGGAGAGGAGGCTCAGAAAGCCTAAGGGACTTGTCTAAGTATCACACATAGTAAACAACAGGACAAGGGGAGAGGATTCCAATCTGTGTTTCTTCTGTGTCCAGCCAGAGGAATCCTACCCATGGAGTTAATAGGAATGAAGATAAACGCAGAAAATTAACCAATTTTTAAAGTTATCATTCATTGGCTTGATAAATTCAGTTACAGCAATAAGCACAAAAATATTTTTAAAAGACATTTTGTTTCTATGATGAAAGAGCAATTTAATAGTTCTACTTGATAATATCAATGTATTGCATCTAAAATTTTTCTCTTTATAAGAACTGCAAAGAAAACAGCTTGTACATCATCAACATAGTCTATATTTCTTACAATCAGTTCTTTTAGAGGGACACTTTTTCACACTTCCTTTACTCACAAAATTGTTCTACTTTTTCTAGTTGTATATTTCTGTAAATCATAAATTCTCTGAATACTTATTTAACTTGTACTTTTTAAGTTTCCAAGTAAATTTCTCCCTACTACTTTTGTCGTTGCTACTGTTTTTTTGTAGAAATAATATATAGGGAATTGACTCCCTATATATTATCTAGACTATGAACAAAATGGAAGATAATAGACATATAAATCATTGTCTTAGAATGGAGTCCAGAGACAATTCTCATGTAAGAGTCAAATACTTTTTGACAAGAATACTATAATGATTGACTTTATGGGCATGGTTATAAAATGTTGTTCTGGGTGTGGTGCTCACTGTTTGTAAGTAGAACTAACATTTGATGCCTAGGCTGAGTACTATAATCTGTACTATATAGGTGTGCTTCTTTCAATCAGATATCAACAGAACAAAGGCAGAGTTCAAGGGAACTTCTTTGAGACTGCTTGAATTGGGATGGTAATCTTTTCCTACCTTGGGACTCAAGAGAAACACAGGATAGAGTGCTAGATCTTGGACTGAAATTTATACCAGCTGTCTTGGTCACTGTGATAACTAAAAATACACACTGACATGCCTCAGTTTACAGTTTGCTGATAGCAGGTATCAGAAATCCTCAGTCTCAAAATCAGATAAGCTAATTCCTTATACTAAATCTCTTTGTATCTAAAATAGATTAACAGTATAGATAGTTGGAAATTCTATTGGTTCAGTTTCTCAGAAGAGTACTGACTAATGTGGATTTTGGTACCAGGAGTGGAATACTAAATTTATAAATCCTTCCATATGGAGGAGAGGCTTAGACCTTAATAATAGAAAGCAGGAGAGTCCTGAGTCCTAAGGTACATGCTAGAAATGGATATATAAAGGTTGCTTCTGATTAAATCACAGAATAAAATGGTAAACATTATTCAAAACAGGAGGAAGGACCATCCTTATCACAAATGGCCAAGAATTCAGAGTTTTTTAGCAATGGATTAGGATATTTAGCTGAAATAGATTCTAAGTAGTTCTCAGAAACAGCCTTAGCTCCTTCTGACTTCTTATAATAAAATGGGACCACTGAGAAGAGGATTAAAGGAATTCTTAAGTCCAGGGTCTAGAACATGAGGATTTGATGACTTCTCAACTTATCCAATACTGAAAACAGTGAGAAAGTTTGTTCAAAAGGGAACATTTAGAATGAAGCTAAAAATTCCACAAAGGCACCAAGAAGACCAATGGATTTTAACAGCCAAGAATTGCCATAAGGTACCAAGTTTAACTAAAGTGGGCAGTAAGCATGAAATGAAGAAAACTGTCCAATGGTTTTGATTAACAGACTGCTACAATTGCAACCATTTGGCTGAAAGTATGCCTTTTTCAAAAAAGAGAAGAAAAGAAAAGGAAAAAAAGAAAAGAAACCAGGAGAAATGAACCTCAATTAATTCAGAGATTATAGAGGCCATTGGGTTGGCCTTTAGACAGATCTTTGAGATGCACAAAGCCTACAGATTCACAGAGTTGGTGCTACCAAGAACTGCCCCCTGCTACCTAAAAGAGGTAGAGGGTACAGTTCCTTCCCTGTGATGAGGGTTCTTTGAGAACTACGGAACTTTTCTCAGCTCTTAATGAGTTTAACTCTGGGAGCTAAGGTGCTACCCTAAGCCAATGGCTTATGAATTCAGTTTCTCATACCCATGAAGAAAAGGGAAACAGACAAGGAGGAAAGCAAAGTAACAGACTAATTAAGGGAAGTGAGAAAGAGCTCACTTTTAGAGAGTGGAGGAGCTTCCAGGAGGAATACTGCCATGCTGCCCTGCCCACTGGTCTTATGGCAGGAACTGGATGGAGACCATGGTTGTCTTTATTAAGACTGGTCATTTTTTTTATCACACTGAAGACTAAGCCAGCAAGGAGGGCAGACATATGCTTTGTGTGCTGCTTCTCTGCTCAGCCAGGCAGGTGATCCAGTTAGCTCCTGATCTGTCACAGGCCTGTCCTATCTAGTAGGGACTCCTGTCTCATCCAGTAAACCAATTATTCTCTCTTCTTTTCCTCTTACACTTGTCCTTCCCCTGTATTCTGGAAGCACAGAACTTCTCTGGTTATACACATTCAGAACCACAAAGTCACTTCTGTATCAAGATAAGATATACCTCAAATCTCACCCCTGTGTGATTTAGATGTTTAGAAGAACTTCAGACTCTGGTGGTTCATGCTGAAATTTTAGGAAAAGTAAGAATATTATAGACAGGGGTGCATTCTAGAAAAAGCAAATGAAGGAGAGGAAAATCTCTGAGAAAGAAACATGTTCGAAGGGCCAAACTTGAGTTAGTCAGACTCACTTTTATATAACCTAAGTTCAACATGCTAAGAAAAGTTCTTCTGCCTTGGCTGGGGGAGGGGGGCACTTAGACGGAAGGAAACAAAGGCTCATTCAGTGCTTAGTGGCAAGTGTGGCCTTTTCCCCCTTTTGCCTAATATACTTAACAAAAGTGTGATGTCACACAGAGCTCACTGAGCTGAATAATTGTAGGATGCCATGGTGCCCTCAGCATTTAAATTCACACTCCTACTCAATGGGTGTTTTTTTTTTTTTTTTTTTTTTTTTTTTTTTCAGAACAAAGGTTTACTTTACATAGTTGCTACAAAGCACAGTGAGATTTGAGAAAAAAATATGTGGCAGTTGAAGAGAGTGCCTACGCATAAAAGTTAATAATATCGTAGCTTATGGATGAAGCTCACACAGCGGCTATGCTGGTTATAATATAAGCCATATTTAATCCCCAAGGAACAGTGAGCTACTTGTGGGCTTTCTGTTTTACAAAACACAAACCTGATGTGTGACAATGGGAGCATGGGCTGATCTGGTTAGTGCCTGTAGATCAACGGAAAGAATGAATAGAGGAGCTACAACTGAGGACAGGAGGAATGCTAGCCTGCTATTTTCTGGTTTTGATTTATTATTGTTTGTTTCGAATCATTGTGTTCAATTTCTTCCTGATTAGAAAAAAAAAAAAGTCAGATCAGCTGTGTGAGTTTTTTTGCAAGTTCATTACATGCTGTGCCATAGCAGGACTGACATATGCCAACTTCAAACTGTCTTCCACCTCCCAAAAGTTTATGATAGGTAAAAGTTGTTGTGTGACAAAACTTTTTCTGGAAAGATACAACACATACATTCTACTCAGTCAAAATAGGAAGTCTACAACAAACCAAAGTATGAATACCACCAAAGTCCAGGGTTACTTATAGGAATATGGGTGAGGGGTTAGTTTTACAGTAGCAGAAATGACTGAGACAGTGGCATCGCCAAAGCTATTCTCAGTTGGGAAGCCTAGAGCATACTGTACAGCCTGCAAGCAGTTCAACAGCTTGGATAGTGTCCTTTCCAAGTAACTCTGGTCCAAACCTCTTCTAGCAGATCTGCTGGCTTTTGCTTCTTCTAGGCAGTTGGTTTGGTCTCAAAGTAATTTTTGAAGCTGGCCTTGATTGAGAATCTTGGCAACTCAGTTTCACTCTTAGCTTTTTATTTTCTCTAGCAGGGAGAGGTCTAGTGATTCTGGTCAGTTTCAGGGACTTCCTGGAACTATTTTGAGTGTTTTACCTTCCTGTTTAAGAAGCTTCCCTGGAGGACGGAATGTTTCACTCTCAGAGGAAACTGTTACACGATAGGGAAGCAGCCAAGAATGCACACAAGTACAAAACCAAGGTACTGAGATTGTCAGGCTGGCTGTTTGACAAATGTCAATTTAGTGAGTAGTGGAAACTTCTATTAGTGAGAGGTAGATAGCAGGCTACAGTACTCAGCCTTGTGTCTTGCTTCCAAGGAGACTATGGTCAAAAACCTCAGGTCAACCATAACAAACTCTAGGAATTTATTCAAAAGTGTAGAGCTTTTCAGGAGCTGTAGAATCTTTCCCTTTGACTAGGATATAAACAGCAATTTCCTGTTGTTGTCTACCAAAGGAGACTCAGAATACTTTTCTATAGTCTGATATTGACTTGACCTTCTGAAGCAAGAGACTCTACAAGGTCTTCATCCATGTTTGGTTGGAATCCCTGCTCACCCCCAGAATTAGCTGGGAAACAGTCTTCTCTCAATCTCGCCTGCACAGAGCAAATTCCTGACTGACATGTCATCACCTCTCACCTTTGTGTTTCCAGCAAGAGTGTTTCCACCTAAGAGTGCCTGCCCAGTGGCTCGGTTTTGACCATATATGGGCACAATCCCAGCCTCTAGCTGACATATAATCTCCCCTCACCTAAGATCTATAAAACCTCCTTGTTTTAGCCAGACCACTCAATTTCCCTGGCCATGTTCCTTGAAGGAGTACCTAATAAGCCTGCATTTATCTGCTTTTAATCTGGTCTGATTTGGCCTATATTTGTGTCACTGAGAGAGAAAAAGCCTATTAATATGCTCTCTGGAATTCTGTTCCATGGATACACCATCTGATAGTAGGTACCAATACCTTCTCCATATTCCTATACACATTTGTGTAGGCTAGACACACAATCTTAACCAATCTTATAACTGAAATGACATCACTTCAATTCACAAACCATTACTTTGTTGTAATTATATTACAGAATCTCAAGGCATGCCAGTTTAAAGAAGGAACTCACAGACTAATTATCTACATATTCCCACTGCCAAGGTGTTGATTACAGGTCCAATGTATAATATTTAAGATAAATTTTCTGATAGATCATATAACCAGAATAGGGAACTGTTGAGCTGAAACCTATGTTGAAAGGATTTTTGGTAATTTTGTTATCAAACCTAGAGGCTTACAACCTGTCTCAAACTAGGTCCACCCACCCATCTTCAATAAACTAATTAAAAGAACCAAATTAGATGTAGGAAGCAGAAAAGACAGATTTATTCAATGCAGCCACACAAGAAGAACAAAGAGATTCTGAAGTAAGATTAAAGTTTAAATAAAGGGCCAAGAGTATGTGAATGTAGGTAGTTCCATTTAGGTGTGGTCCCAACCACCATGGACCCATCAGTGTCTGGGCTTCACTCTCATCCTGCAAGGTGATCTGACAAGTTGTTAGAACTGTGTAAAAAACTAAAAAAAAAGTTTCTCCTCTAGTGTGACAGATTAAGAGACACAGTGTCTCTATTTTTGTTTTGTTTTGTTTTTAACTGCAGCCTATTTATTTCAGTCTTGGGCACGGGATAAAATTTAAGTCCTCGTAGATGTTAGACAATCACTTGATAACTGAACTGCATGCCCAGCCCAGTTTTACTTTCTATTTTAAAGCCAGATCTCACTAAATTGTCTGGGCTGGCCTCTAATTCATTCTGCAACCCAAACAAGTCTTGAACTTGTGGCCTTAACCTCCCAAGTAGAACTACAAGTCCATATCACTAGACCCAGCTTAGCTACAATCCTAATTGCAGTCCTTCTAAGTGATAGGTTCTGGAATTTTAAGTCTCTACAGAGGAGGGAAAAGGAAAGACAGGGAAGATTAGGATAGAGATAGGTGTCTTGCTTTTCATGACTCCACCGTGTACTCATAAATGGTTATGAAGACACCTATTCTGTTTGGGATGAACATTTGGAGTGTATACAATTGAGAAAATATTTCAAGCTAAAGGTAACTTACTTGTGCAAAGCCTTTGTGGCTGCATCGTTAAGTACTATATTCTAAGATAAGTCACTATCTTAATTAGGATTTCAATTTCTGTGACAAAATATCATGACCAAAACAACTTGAGGATAAGGAAGTTTATTTGGCTGACATATCTCTGGGGTCACAAGCCATCAGGAGAAACCAATGTAGGGACTCAAGTCAGGAACCTGAAGGCAGGAACTGAGGCAGAAGCTATGGAGGGGTGCTACTTACATGACATTCTGACAGCAGCATTACTTAGTTGAGATCCCTACTTCCCAGATATTTGTAGGTTTATCAAGTTGGCATAACCAGCATAATCATCATTGCCATAAACACAAGTACACAAAGTAAAATTTAATCAATTCAAGCACTATGAGTAGGACTGTAATTTGTCACCACGTAGCTGGGGTAGTTTCCTGCGACTCTCTGTCTTCCCCACAGAACCCAAATTGGTGCCTCTTCCGTGAAACTTGGTCTCCTATGTTCAGAACTGATCATTCATGTACAAAAAACATAACTTAGACAAAGACACTGATTCAAACAAAAGTTTGTACTTGAGCTTCATGTTACCAAATCAGTGTCCAGAGGGATCCTTCATCTTCACATCCTACACAGGGTTTCTAGGATACCAACTTATTCAGGCCCAGGGATCACAGAACTGTGAAATCTCAAGTAATCTTTTGTACTCTGGGTGAGATCATGAAAATACCTATGTAGTATAGCTTAGTTCTGCTACCATCCAACCAAAACCTCCTAAGTGTGACCCACACTCCAGGCAAACCAAGTTGCTAATTTTTGCCTCAGAAAAGTTAGCTCAATCGAATTTGATAAAAGTCAGCACTAAAACAGAGGTTAATAATTAATCTAAGAAACAGAAAATCTGATGGAGGCAAAGCTGGAACACTGTGAAGCACTTAGGCTTGCCATCATTTGTTAAATGCTTGTGTTGGCTCAGTGGCTCCAGTGACAAGGCAGAATCTTGAGAACTGGCTTGTCAGATAAGGGAAGTCTGATAAACTCCCCAGACAAATGTTGAGAATGTTCTAAAAATACAAACTATAAACAGAACTGAAATCAAATATTGAAATTGATATAATATCATGGCATAAACATAAGTATAAATGAAATTTTAAACAGTTTGTAAAATGAAATAAAATCCTAATGACTCTGCTTGTAAAATTTATAAATAGATTTTTTTTTTTGTTCTAGTCAAGAGATGAATTATTTCTTTTAAAAGCTAAGCTGCAAGCAGAAGGAAGATAATTCTCTCTTTAACCTCTGACTAGCTGAGTCATTTCGGGGAGGGTGTGATGACGTCAGTTTGCAACAGAGCCACCCACCGAGGAAACACAAATCAGTAAGGAGTAATGACTTGTACAGGAAGTAGCATATTAAATTAAGCTTTTCTATCAAGCACCACATAGCCAGAATTGCCCTACAGTTGAAACTGGGATGTGAAACAAGTCACAATGTGTGACGATCCTTTTTAAGGCTGAATTTTAAAAACAAGAGAAACAAGAACTGAATTTATGGAACATGTACCTGATTGGACCAGAGTATGGTAGGTAAGCCAAGGGCTAAAGGCATATTTGATATAGGAGTGATAGCGAGTCATTTTCTGGGACTCTTACTCTTAATATTAAAAGTATTTAAAAATGAACTCAAACAAAAACTCAAGGACAATTTCATTAAAGTTTACTAGAAACCCTCTCAGGGCAGGCAAGCTATAAAACCGAGCAGCTGCACCAAGGGAAATGGAGGAGAGACCAAAAAAGAGCTGCCATTTAATTCTGGCACGGAGGTAGACACATGGCAGACAAATGGCCATGCGTCAGGGAGAGAAGCTCTGGAAAAACAGTAAGGAATTCTGAAATATTGGGGAATCCAGAATGCTGAGGGAAGCATGCTTAGAGGAGAGAGAAAGAAGAAAAGGAGAAGTTATGCTTTTCTGAATAATTCAGGAAATTATGGTGACTTATGAAGCTGTGTGGCTGCGGTCTGAAAACAACAGCGCTAGGGGCAAGAATCTGGGAAGGAAAAGTATAGTATCTCATTAAAGAAAAACTATTCTCCTGAGCATGCTTAAGGTTAAGCTGCCATTCTAGGGTGGTCCCTTGGCAGGAGATTGACCTTATCCAGCTGGATGGTATGTTTTCACTCTTCACCAGGAGGAGTTTTGTTTTGTTTGTGTTTCTACTCTTACGTATTGTTTCAGCACAGTCCAAGACACCTGAGCTTCCTCTAACAACAGCTCAGCAAACAGAGATAGATGCTCAGTGATTGGTCAAAGTCAGAAACGTCATAGAGTTCTTTACCAATCACAGAAAAGTAAAGAAGTAGTGATGTCTGAGGCCCACAGTGAGAAGGCAAGGAATCTTGCCTGTGTTCAGCCTGGCCACACAAGAGGATAGGAGGGCCTAGGTTTGCAGTGAGACAACAAACTGTCTCTCCTGAGTACTCATAACCACATCAACCTCATGTGCAGTTTGATAAGAATTTTTACCACTCTATCTGAATTTCCTGACCTGTTTCCTAAAAAATCACTAGTAGAGAATACAACTAACAGAGTTTAATTGACATAGCCAGATAACTGGAAGAGGAAAATTAAAAGCTGTGGAAAAAATTACTAAATAGAGGATAAACCTGAAAAATTATCAATATATTTCATAAAAAGAATCCTATAAAAAATAAGAGATAGATTAGGTCAGCACATGAGCAACTAGAGTACATATACAAGAGATAAAACCTAAACCTTTTCCAGAAATTTTGAAATGCGCAATCATGACAATGAAAAAGAGCAACTATGATTTCAAAAAAGAACAGTAAAATTAACCAAAAATCTTTAAAAACTTGTATTTTTAAATTTATTATCTTTTTTTTAACTATTAGGAGATGGGGGAGGGGCGTTGTTTCACAATGCACATGTGAAGGTCGTGGACGACTTTGTGGAGATGATTCTCTTCTTCCACAGTTGATTCTGAGGATCAAACTTGTATTGTCATGCTTATGGGGAAAAGTGTCCACACTCGCTCGTCCATTTTGCCACCCCAAGTTTTAAATTTTCTGATGGGGGAAAAAATCAGGTTAAAAACAATACTAGTGGGAAGAAATACACCCAAGCACCAGTCCATGGACAATGGACGAATGTGTGATGAAGAGATGGGAAAATGGAGTACCCGGGTGTCAAGATGGAACAGAAAGCAGAGCCATAGTTACCACTAAAGGCCACATGATATCCATGGTCTTGGCTGCCACTGGAAACTTTATGGCTATCTGAGGGCTGTGCTGCGTTGGGGGGAACATGCTGATATGAGTGGTCTGCACTGCTACCTGAGACATCTGGGAGCCATGTCTAGGTTTGTAGTCCTATGGCAGCCAGTATCGGTGTTGATGTCTCAGGCCCATGATACCACCAAAGGCCATGCAGGCATTCCTAGTATGGTCTGCCATCTGAGGCATTGTGCTGAGCTGGCCCTGCTCTTCACTGGCCACCATACACAGGAGAGTAGCCCTGCACTTCACCCAAGTGGGCCCTGCACTTCGCCTGTGCAGCACAGTAGAGCAGACCCTGGTGGCAGGTGTGGGTGCAGGTGAGCTGGCCAGAGGACATGAGAGCAGGAGAACTGAACCTGTCCCTTGCCAGCTGTGGTAGCTGGAACAGTGCTGGAGTGCTTGCCCTGGTGGCGTGGGTACAGGAGAGCTGCTGGGCTGACCAACTCAGCTATCTCCCAGGCCCAGATCCAGGGCTTTGAATAATCCACCCCAATATCTACTCCATCTATGACCTGCTAGAGAGCACGAAAGGGACTGTCCTAAAGATCTAACGCTGTAGGATCTCCATGACAGGGAAACATCAGAGTATCAAAGAGGAGTTCCAGTAGGGATACAGTATAGATAGTGTAGGAGAAGACAGAAACCTCAAAACAGACCCATGACTCATTGCTATAACATTTGCAAGTAAAAATGTGACACACTGTGACACTATACAGCTTCCACGACAAGGTATTTTTATTCTATCTTATTTTACTTTCTTTGGGGGTGAGGCAGTTACAAGGGCAGATACAAAGGGACAAGGAGATGAGTGGGATTGGGGTACATGATGTGAAATTCACAAAGAATCGGTAAAAGGGTTTTTTAAAAAAAAAAATAATAATAATAATAGCAAGAAAGAGTTAAAGAGAAATAGAAAAAGCAAGACGTGGAGAGCACATAAAAAATGATGAGATAACCGAAAGGAAGGTATTTCTGTGCACTGCAGACACAAATTAATCCCTTAACAAAAGCAACACTGTCATGTCATACTAAATTAGTTTAAGTATGCTTGAATTTTTCTTGTAAGATATCCACATTATTATTATTATTTTTATTACTAAGGGAAAGATCTGGAAGCCAAAAGTATAGGAAAACACATTGACAAGTACTGAGCAAAGAAGTGGAGTTGCTCTATTATATTGCCGGTAAATGTTACTACAAAATTAAACTTAAAATTTGAAAAGAAAATATAACAATTGTCATATGTTAGTAGTAAAACTGGCAGAAGCATGAGGAAAACATTAACAAATTCACCATTATGATGATGATGTGATTTTTTTTAAAAAAGTCTTTCTGTAAACAGTCAATCAAAAAGCAGACAAGAAAATAGGGATTACATGTAGATGTTGATTGTACATGGAAACAAAATAAAGGAAGCTGGCCCAATGAATCTTATCAATTCCTAAGCTCAGCAAGAGAATAAAACATATCTTCTCCAAATACACCTTATGCTTACAAACTATTTCCTATGCCTTTACCATGGTTTGGATGTAGCTTGTATGTCCCTAAATCTTCAAATATTGAAATTAATCCCATTGTGAGGTACTAAACTACATAGACTTTAATCTGACTGGTATTTAAATGAGAGGCCTTACACATGGAGGGACCCATGGCTTCAGCTGCTTACGTAGCAAAGGATTGCCTTATCTGGCATCAATGGGAGGGGAAGCCCTTGGTCCTGTGGAGACTCGATGCCTCAACATAGGGGAATGCTAGGGCGGTGAGGCAGAAGTGGGTGGGTGGGTGGGGAAGCTCCCTCATAGAAGCAGATGGGAGGGGAGATGGGATAGGGGGAACAGAAAAAAAGAAATAAAATTAAAAAAAAAAAAAAAGAAAGAAAGAAAGGCCTTTGAGACCAGAAACAGTTATTAGAGCAAAAAGCTCAACAACTGAACCCTGGTAGCTTTATTAGGAGAGAAAGGACAGCTAGACATACACCATGCACATCCTTGATTCTTGCTATGAGATACTATGTATATCTTTGAATTCTGCCAGTAAGGACATCCCCACACATTGTTCCATGCCTTTTAACCCCAACTGTGAGCCAAAATAAGTTACTTCACAACTTACCTAATTTGTGGTTGTGTCACTAGCATCAGGAAACAGACGAATACGACTTCTAACAGATTTTCAAGATGGACACCATACTCTATTCTCTAATTAATTGCAATGGAGTCTTAAATTAACTATAAAATTGTAACAAGAAAAAATGTTTCATCTTATGAGATTCTAACATGAACTTATTGCTATGTTTTACGGAACGAATAAGAGGAAAGAAAGAGAAGGGGAGTATTCAGGCAATGGATTTGTTGGAGACAGACAGAACAACAGAGTCTGGAACTGAAAAAGGTTACAGTTTACCTAGTGAGAGCAGAGCTTGCTCTTTCAAAGTCCCTTGTGAGGTGGTCGAGAGAGTAGGAAGTGTTGTACCATGAGGAAATACTTACTGAGACACCTGACATCATAAAACCAAACTAACAGACTATATTTTCTGTGTGTCTGCATGCAGTAGATTGCTGAAAAGTTCCAAGAACACTTCCAGATAAGCTGTGTATGGAAGAACAGTGAGCTGACTTTGTGTGTGATGTGTCCATGATCATTTGCAGCCCTGTAGTCCTTCTCCATGTGGGACTTTGCTATCTGAAAGGGTCCAGTGATGGTTAATTTTAATGGTCAGCTTGACACAATCTAAAATAATCTGGGAAGAGTGTGGTTAGAGGGACTATCTAGATCTGTTTGGCCTGGACAGGTCTTTAGAGGATTGTCTTGACTAGGTTAATGGAGGTAAGAAGACCCTTCCACTTTGGGTGCTACTATGCCTTAGGCAGTAGGTCCTGAACTGTGTAAGCACAGAAAAAATGAGCTGAGCACAAGCACACATGCATTAATGTGTTCTTCTCTACTTCCTGGTTATAGATGCAGTATAACCAGCTGTTTCAAACTCCTGTTATTATGACTTGTCCACAATGAAAGATTATATATAATCTGGAACTGTAAGCTAAGATAAATTGACTTTATCCTAAGTTGCGTTTGTTAGGATATTTCATCAGAGCAATAGAATTGAAGCAAGGACACGCTTATTCCCAGGGCTGGGAAGATGGGCTTTCTGTCCATTTAATATCATACTTGCTCCTTAGGCATTATCTGCTTTCATTTCTGTCTCCCAGCCATGTCAGTTAGCTCCTTTAGGGAAAAGATTTTCTCCCATTCAGTGTTGCCTCTTAATTGCAGAACACAGACTAAGAATAGAATGAATCTCAATAGAGATTTTCCAAATAAATATAAAGAAACCTGTTCTTCTTGGCAGTGACTATCTTCAGAGCCTCTTTAGCAGTGTAAATCAGGGAGAGACAAGAAGAATTCTGGAAGAAAATAAGTTCTACAAGAAAAGGCTAAAGAACAGTGAAAAATGTTTACAGTATAATAAAGAAAGTCATTAACAAAAAGAAGAAAAGAAAAGGCTAAAGAAGTTTGGGAGTTTTCCTCATTTTTATTCTTGCATGGAAGATCTGAGAGCTTTCAAGCTGATGAAGAATAATAACCTACAAACTGAATGCAGGTCAAAAACTGAACAGGTATTACTAGGCTTAAGGGACAAGAAGAGAAACAAAGTGGGTTAAACTCCTAAGAAAGAAGAGCATATCCACTGTAAGGATAACTAAACACTGCTCAGCAAGGCTGTAACCCTTATGAATCTGCAAGATCTGAACCTCAGGGTCAATTTAGTAAGTCAGGTTTGTGCGTGTCTGGGGTAGTAGGCTAGCCAAATACCCCTACAAGGTCTCTTCCAGCTCTTTGGTTTATGATTTACACTTAGAGAGTAAATTTGAAGCTACAAACTAAACACTGAAAAATTATAAGCAACTTTGAACTAACTAGAGAGCATAATTAGATTTTCATTGGACTTTATTGAAATCAGGGTTCTGGCTAACAGGAGAATCTTGAAACATTCATTTAGGAAAAGACTCTTAGGAAAAAAATTGGGGCACATTCTGCACAATGCCACAGACCTAAATTTGCATGCTATAAGATTTAGTCTGTGGTGTGAAAGGCAAATGACTATAGACAGACAGTTTAAATATTTTTAGTCACAGTCTTCAAGAGAGATAATTAAGTTCTTAAGCAACATGAGCCAAGTAGTTATTTCTATAAACATTCTGGGACATCTTGTCAATTCACACTTGTGTGTATAGTTAATTCTATATGCTTTTTGTAAGCCTGCCTGTGTACTAAAGGAGGGATTTTTTTCAAACATGTCTCAGGGCAGTAATTCATTGCCTATCTTGTGCTTCAGTCAATATTTTCATTGTTTGGTAGTAGCTATGCCAAAGAATACCTAGAAGAAAAAAATAAATTCTACAAAATGCCTATTTATTATGTCTTACTTGTGATTTCTAAACTGATTTGAAAAGTTAACAGACCAGTTGTGAACACAATATGTGAAATTTAAATGTTGACATATAAGGGCTCAGACCAAAGAAACTTGTTTATAAGTGTGAGCCTCTAGCTGTCTCTACAGTCCTCAGAAAAGAACCCTTGAAATATTCTTTTATTCAACTAACAATAAAAATTGGTTAGGCAACTGTAAGTGGCCTATATATTTTTCTTAAAAATATCTAGTCTAGTCATTTTTCAGACAATTGTGAACACAAAAATGTCTTATATTTAAAGTAAAATACCATCCATCCCTATACTTGAGGGTAGACAGAATGAGTATTAACTTGACAATATTCCTTAGAAAAGGCTATATCTTTGTAGCTAGTGCCTATCACACAAAAGATGGTCAATAAAGGCTTATTGAGTAGTTGAATGGCCAGGTAAACACGTTATTGTTTGTCTGAAGTGGACCCAAAGGTCATGCATTGGCTGCAGTGTTGAAAAACCACAGGAAGTATGACCTAGTTGGAACAGTTCCAGCACCAGTTTGCGCCTATGTTCTGTTAGCACTGAGAGTGTGTGTGTGTGTGTGTGTGTGTGTGTGTGTGTGTGTGTGTGTGTGTGTGTGTGTGTGGAGGTGGGGAGTTGTTCTGCTTCAGTTTTTTGGGTTTTGGGTTTTGGGGTTTTGTTTGCTTGTTTGTTTTAAGAAATAGCATCTCATATCGTAGCCTAGACATCCCTGGACCTCATTAAGGAGCCCAGGCTGTCCTTGAACTCACAGCATTCTTCCTGCCTTAGGCTCCAAATGTTGAGATGACAAACATGAGCAAATACCACCAACTAGCATTTGAAGAATATATTTTGTTTCTAGATCCTGGTTCACTGGTAGCCCCCCTCATCTCCCTTCCCCTCTACCTCTCTCCCTCTTCCTCTATTCATAAAACACTACAGAAATATAAACAAGGGAAGAAAAGCAATTAAAGATTACTCTTTTCCATATTGTTATCTGTGTAATAGCTAAGTAGTCATATAAAATAGTTTTGCATGCTTAGATAAAACACGAAAATATACTTATTCATTCATTTATTCATTCTTTGATCCCCTGATGTCTACTGGGGTTTGGAATTTATATGCACAGAAAGAGGATATCCATGGCAGATAAGGTAGACAAAAATCTTCATGTTCAGAGCCAAGAATACAATATTCTATTAAGAAATAAGCAGAAGGCTGGGAATTTTATTCAAGATAGGTTCTTGCCTAGCAAGTACACGGCCCTGGGTCTGAAATTTAGCACTAGACAAGGAAAAAAGTAAATATTAAATTATAGTAATGTGTTATAGTGGAGAACATTCCACAGGGATCTAATCTATCCAGGATTAGATTAAAGTCTAGTAACACTTCCTTCAGGGACTACTTTTTCTTTTAATATTTATTAGGTGTGTGTGTGTGTGTGTGTGTGTGTGTGTGTGTGTGTGTGTGTGTGTGTGTGTGTGTATGTGTGAGTGTACATGTGTGGAGGCCAAAAGGTCACCTCAGACTCCCTGAAGCTGGAAGATTTTGAACTACTGAACTTGGGTGCTAGAAACAGAACTCTAACTCTCTGAAGGAACAGCAAGTGCTTTTAACCACTGAACCATCTCTCCAGCTTCAAGGAAATGTCTTTTAAGCTGAGTACTAGGGAATTATTAAGATTCAAGGAGATAAAGATCCAAGCATGAACTCATCACACAAAGGACAAGGTGTGTGTGAAGAAACTGAGACAGAAGCAAGCATAATTCTTTCCATTAAACAGAAGCTCCAAATGAGGCTGAAACTTAGTGAATTACAACGAGAGGGAACACAAGAGGCTATAGGAAGTAGGGAAGCCATATCCTTCAGGGTGCTGCTGGTAGAATCAGTGATTGAGTCCCATAAGGCATATGAGCTGCATTCAAGCTATCTGCTATAAGCTATTCTCCTGCAGACTTGACCCCGGAAGACTGTATTCTCAGGCTCCTTTCCCTTCAGACCTAAGTAGGCTTGAATGATAAGAGGCACTAACAGTCCTTCAACTCAAGGTGAAGGTGAAGTGACAATCTCTCTATTTTACCACTGTTTATCAACTTCCTACTGTGGCAACTGATCAGTCCCAGGAGAGTGAACAAGAACACTGATTACCAGAAAAGTTACCTAATGACTTCTTAAAGGTCAAACTACTTTTCGTTACTGTTCATTGGAATTAAGGTTTTAATGAACTTGGGAGGGGAGAGATATTATAGCCATAACATGTTGATACATTTTTAGATACTGTTATAATAAGAAGAAACATTTTGAATTTTGAAAGCTATGACACACTCTAAAATGATTAATGGCTCCAATTAGCTAACTTATTGAGCTCTATAAGGCACTATGCTAAAAGTTTTGCAGATATGAATATTAATTATCTCATTTTGCTTCCATCAACTCTAATTCCTTTCCCACACACTCTACATATACCAAGGGGATTGAAATGTTTACAGCTTAGTTCAACTAAAAACAGAAGCAATATTACGACAACTGGAGTTGTTCAAAACACAGAAAGTGTCTTCACTTTCTCACTTCATGTTTTCTGTCTTCTAAGTCATTTGAGAGGTTAATGCACTTCTCAGATTAGTTCATTCCAGTTCTTGGCCCTGCATCTTTCACACAAATAAAAACTGGGTCCCAGAATGCAGACTGATCTACTCAAGACGGCACCTGTAATGTGCAAGATGGCATCTTTCTCTTCATTCAGTTATGTGCTCAGCACTCCACATTAGGTCTGTGTTACCTTCCTTCATTGTTTATGATCATGTTTTAAACCTTAATGATATTCAAATTTCAATCCAATTACATTTGCTACATGATTTTTACTCCCATCAACATTTCTTTGGTAAGATTCCTAGCTGGCTATTATGTTTGAACACATTCAAGGTAAGACTGCTAAGGAAATGTAGTGGGCTGTTATCCTTGGGCCTATATTATGTGCTCTTTCAAGAGTCAAGTCGCAGGGCTGAGAAGCACCTAAAGAAATGCTCAACATCCCTAGTCATCAGGGAAATGCAAATCAAAACAAGTCTGAGATTCCACCTCACACCAGTCAGAAGGGCCGAGATCAAAAACTCAGGTGACAGCAGATGCTGGCGAGAATGTGGAGAAAGAGGAACAATC
>CM052705.1:118606211-118648035 GCA_028551405.1 Uromys caudimaculatus | reverse complement strand
TGGGGATGGGTGTGCGGGTGGGTGGGAGGTGGAATTCCCTCATAGAGGCAGGGATGGGGTGGAGATAGGGGGTTTCCAAAGAGGAGACCTAGAAAAGGGGAAACATTGGAAATGTAAATAAAGTATCAAAAATAAAAAAATAAAAAAGAGTCAAGGGGAGGAGGGTTAGAGAGACAACTTAGCAGTTAAAAACATTCTGCTCCTGCAGAGGACCCAAGTTTAGTTCCAAGCACCCACATGTGGCAGCTAAAACTCCTCCAATAATCTACCTTCAGGAATCTAAGCTCTCTTCGTGGTTCTGAAGCACTCAACTCTACATACTCACACTCCGATACACACAAACACACATAGCTTTTAAAAAAATTATGTTTTTCAAATGATTCAAGGGTAGATAATATTCCACCTGGAAATGTAAATGAAAATAAGCTTCTGGGAAATCCAACGCATTTATCTTTCCCATTGACGTCCCCAAAGTATACAAATACAAAGTTATTTGGAAGATTTTCATTTGGAAAAAAATGTCCCTAAGAAAACACTGAACAAATAGAGAAAAACTCTGGAGTTTCTTTCTTAAACAAAGACACCAAAGAAAATATTTTCCCTAGTTCAGCAGTGTAGTATACTGAGACTGCTGTAGCCATGGTCCAAGGGAACCCAGCTTGAAGTGGCAGCAGAACTTGATGTTTTTGCCTGATGTTTCCTTGCTATGTTCAATTTCCTACCTTTTAGAATGGGAATGTTTATTCCAATGTATAGCAGAAGGACATATTTTTCCATTTTACAAGGACTCACTGTTAAAGGTTTGCCTAGGGTCTTAGAAGAGACTTTGGGCTTTTCAACAATGTTGAGACTATTAAGACTAAAAAGAGAATCTTGAAGTTGGACTGCATAAATTGTGAGATGCCCATTAGTCTATAAAGGCCAGGAGCAGAATGGTATGGATTGAAATTTAAATGCCCCCTCCAAAGGCTTATGTGTTTAATCACCTGGCCCCCAAATGGTAGTAGAGTTTAGAGTTTTGGTAGGTCATGGAATATTTGGAATATGGGACCCGACTTCAGGAAGTACCTCAGTATAGGCAGGCCTTTAACGGTTGTACCCACTTCTCCTTCTTGGTCTAACTACAATGTAAAGAGGTATCACATTTTATTGCTATCACGAATGCTATGAACCAAGCCCTCTGAAACTATGAGTCAAAATAAATATTCTTCCCTTAAGATGCTTCTGTTAGGTATTTTGTCCGAGCAACAAGAAAAGTGGTTAATACATTGTTTCTATTAAAAGCTCCCAGGAATACCAATACTGGTGGATTTAATAACCTCACTTACTTTGGGGACAAGTCAAAATGTAACTTGATACTGGGAAACTGGGATAAAAAAATGTTGATGAAATTCTAAGTGAAAGGGGGAATGATCAAAATCTAGTTCAAATTTCAATAGGAAATGAGAAAATTCTGCCCTGAAAAGACTATTTTACATCTAAGGAAAGGGAGAACAAGTTAAAGTGTGATGCATAATGTTAGCAAAGACGAACTAGCATCTCTCATCACTCTTTCACAATAAGACTTAAGAGATCTCAAAAAATAGGATCTGTTTTCCTACCCTTATTGTACCTAGACTATGCAGAGAATATGTTTGACTAACAAGGTGGAAGAAAACTGAAACTCTGAAAATCCCAAAGCTAAACCTTGAGGAGATAGTGTTTACCATTATCTCTTACCTAGATAAAAACAAGCAATAACTGCTAAGCATGTATGTATGTGATGCAACCTTCAGTCATCCAGCCAACCAGTGCAAGGTACAGAAGACTTGCTTCCCCTTCATGGAATCATGGGAAAGGATTGGTTGCTGCTTTGAGTTACCAAACAGGAGCAGGGGAGTTTATAGTCCCAGATTAGCACGACAAGGAATTTCTGAACACCATGTTCAATACTATTCCCTATATTTCACTATTCAGTTTGGCAATATTTTTGACATTTACGATATTTCAGATAATAAGTCATAGATTAATAAAATATATTTCTTACCAGTTGTATCAATCTCATTATCAAGAATGGAAGATAGATTGAACATATCAATGGCATTTAACTAAAGAATTAATACAAAAATGTACAGACTATTGAGTAGGGACTGTACATGCACCCGTAGTGTGTGTCTTAATCACCTTGACAATACACAACAGCCAAGGCAACTTATAGAAGAAAGCACTTAATGGGGGATTATAGTTTTAGAGGCTAAGTCTATGACCATAATGGTGGGGGAAAATAGCAGTAAACAGGCATAGCACTGGAGCAGTAGCTGAGAGCTCATATCTTGAGACAACAACCATGAGGCAGAAAGAAAGTTAACTGGAAATGGTGGTTGTTGCTTCAAGATGGGGGCTTGTTTTAGCAATAAGCACCCTGACCCTCACAGCAGTCTCACTGGTCCTATGTCTAGTCACAATGATAAAAGACTAAAATGCTACATTCAATAAAATGTACTATAGCAATACTGATTACATGTGCACCACCTCTTCCTATCAGAAGCAAATGTCTCAGTAATTTTAATTGCTGTGATCAAGGCAATTTATAATAGAAAGCATTTAATTTGGGTCTTATGGCTCCAGAGGATTAAAGTCTATGACCATCAAAGAGGAGAGCATAGCCGCAGGCATAGTGCTTGAGCAGTAGTTTCAGTAGCTGAGAGTTTACACCTGATCAAAAAGCATGAGGCAGAGCCGGGCAGTGGTGGTGCACGCCTTTAATCCCAGCACTTGGGAGGCAGAGGCAGGAGGATTTCTGAGTTCGAGGCCAGCCTGTTCTACAGAGTGAGTTCCAGGACAACCAGGGCTATACAGAGAAACCCTGTCTCGGAAAAAAAAAAAAAAAAGCATGAGGCAGAAAGAAAGTTAACTGGAAATGGCACTGGTCTTTTGTAACCTAAAGCTCACCCCCAGTGACTTCCTCCAACAAGGCCATACCTCCTAATCCTTCCAAACAGTTACACCAAGTATTCAAATACATGAATCTATGGAGGCCATTCTCAGTCAAACCACCACAGTGAGAGGGAGGGAGGGGGAGGGAGGGGGAGGGAGGGGGAGAGAGGGGGAGGGAGGGGGAGGGAGGGGGAGGGAGGGGGAGGGAGGGAGGGAGAGGGAGGGAGAGGGAGGGAGAGGGAGGGAGAGGGAGGGAGAATGTAAGAATGTGTGTATGTGTGTGTATATGTAAATGTGTATATATATGTGTGTGTGTATGCTGTATATGTGTGCATGTGCATGCATGCATACGTGCACATATGGGTGAGATTGTGTGTGTGCATGTGTGTGAGAGTGTATGTATGCGTGTGTATGTGTCTGTGTCTCTGTCTTTAGGGGTTTCAGAATCAATCATGGAAGAGACAGAGAAGGTTTTATAAAGGGATTGTTGCCTAAATATAAAAGGATGACAGAGTAATAGAACTGTACCTTATTTGAATGTATTGTTGCTGAATTACTGGTATCACTAACTCCTCTCATTAGCTCTTCTAATGCATGCTTATTAAAATATACAATAAAATTATGCTTATTTTCTATGTAAAAAGATTAGAATATAAACATATTTCCCTTTATCTCCCAATATTTGTATCTACCGAAGACCTTTTGGAAATCTTTTTTATCTGCTACTAATGTTTGAATAAAAATTGTGAGTCAAATGACAAATCAAAACATTATGGAATGTCAATAGTTTCCTTCATCATGAGTAGGTAATCAACATGCTCTTCAATAGAATTTTCATTGATTAAAATTCCATTGCAGCTTGTGTACCACTAGCTGTTCTATGGCTTAAACATTAAGATGATCTGGAGATCAAGGTAGATTAAACTCTAGATAAAATAGCCAAACACTGTCCAGCCCCAGAATTGCTACACTGCTATTAGGTATGAGGATACTGCACCTGCCATTGGAGAAAGGTACTTAATAAGCAGCCAGGGGGCTAAGATCCATGCTGCCTACATCACCAACAGAAAAACAGAATTTAGATTTTTATTCTGTTGACTTAGTTTGGAATCCAAGTCTTTCAGAAAGCTACCAGTTTAGGAGAATTCAAATTACACCTGGAAACAACATATGGGAAATGTTTTCTGGCTTAACCTAGGCACTGAAGCACTGAAAGCAACAGGAGAAAGAAATAAAACAGATATTTAAGAGACTCATCACACAGCATCTTCCACCAAAGCTAACAATGATACTAACACATAAATACAGACATCTGACTGCAGCCTGAAGATGGTATACTCTCCCTACCAAACAGTGAATATTGAAAGGCAGGTCAAGTTCACTTGTACACTGCAGTAGAGAAGACCATGCATAGAAACTGCATCCAAAACCAGAAGGAACAATGGAAAGGCATTTTCAAACTTTCTTCTAAGTCTAATTACCTGTCAAAAGTTATGAATGATGTCTCTGAAACCATTAATACAAGGTCATGTTTTATTTCTTTAAGACAAGTAAACACTTCCATCTTTTCAATTTCTATGTTCAACCAGGGTTTTTTTCTTAAAATATTTGAGACTGTTCTAGTAAAATGTTTATACCAGAGGCATATTAAACATTTGTTCAAGGATACATGTAACTACATAATATGAATCAAGGTGGCTCTACCACTTTAATTGCCACACAGACACCAATAAGAGTCTGTAGTTTTGCTTCCTTGCTTCTTGATTTGAACCAATTGTCATTTTTTCTACAATAAATTCTATAGGATAAAGACATTTGGACAAATCAAAAAAACTGTATTCATAATTATTCATAAGATCATTGAAGTCCACTCTGAATTATTTAGACCATCATTAAAAGTTGTAATTCCAAACTAAAACAAATGAAGACTTGAATAATTTCCCTGAAAACTCAGAAAATTACAATTTTTTGATTGTGAATCTCAGTAAGACATTTAAAGCAGTATTTTTAGCTCCCTAACAACCCAATCTACTCTGAATAATAGTTTCTTAAAGGCTAAGACTCATTAACGTTCACATGCTCATCCAGAAAACTGGAAAGTTGACATTTTCTTAAAAGATAAGCTGTGAGGGAAGGAAGCAGTGTGACTCTGTGGAAAGTCAGATGTTATTAACTAGTGTGGGCCGCAGCTGTTACACATGAATCATTGTGAGGAACTCAAAGTCTCACTGTTCAGTGCACAAAACTATTAGTATAATTCAGCCTCCGTTAAGTGGTGGAAAGCTGGCAATGAACCAGCTGGATGGTAGGACACAGTTATCATAATAAATGGGATTTCTCTTTTGTAAGACAGACAGCTACGCACCTTCCCACAGGGCAGACTGAAGTTATTAAACATAACGGCTGATGAGATAGCTTTGGTTATGTTCAAAATAAAATTTTGTGAACAATTTTTGTTCTTTGCAGAGGAGAAGATCTAAACATAACTTAATGAAATAAAAAAGCCTCTGTCCTGTCTACACTGGTAGCACCATGAAAATTATTGATTTCATAACCCCTTTAAAATTATCATATATAGCCAATAATTATGATTTTTGAGACAGGGTATCATATACATGCTGGCCTCAAGCTCTCCATGTCACCGAGAATATTCAGGTCCTGTTTTTCCTGTCACCACCACCCTAGGGCTGGGACTACATGTATGTATTGAACCCAGGGCTCTTTGTATGATAGCCAAGCAAGCATTCTACTAACTAAGCTACATCCGAAGCTCCTAGGAGTAAACTTTAACAAAATTTCTGCTTATTTCTCTTTTCTATCTCTTTAATGTCTCTTTCCTATGTGTATGTATATTGATGTTTACAAATATGTGTATGCATATATGTGTGTTTGTATTTTGTGTATGTTTATGCATGTTGAAGTGTATGCTCATCCATCTTTTTTCCATCACTCTCCACCTAATTTTTTGGAGACAGATGTCTCACTGAGCCTGGAACATGATACTTCGGCCTGCCTCGCTGGCCAGTAAGCCCCAGAGATCCTTCTGTCTCTGCTTCCTCAGTGCTAGATTTAAAAGGCATGTACCACTACGCTCATATTTTAACATGTGTGTTGGGAATTTAAACTCAGATACTCATGGTTGGACACCAAACACTTTACCAACCAAGCCACTCAGCATACATCTTTTAGAGAAATTGATAAAGTAAAAATGGTTTTGCAACTACCTTCAAAACAGCAAAATATTTTAAGTAGTCATAAATAACTAGGGGAAAGTTTCCTAAAATTATATTTTTGTTAACTTAAACCATAGCAATGTAACTTCAGTGTAGAGTTTCCTAGTATTACAGACTGTAGAATATTTTTACTGATATGTTATTTGATCCCAACATAAATTCTATCAAGTTGATATGATGAGTGATACTTTTACCATTTACAAAAGAGTTTATGAAAAAATCTAAAACCAAACAAACATGCTATCAAAGAGTAAATGGCAAAGACAAATTTCTAAAGACTGAACTTTGGGCCATCTATGCTTATTCTAAACAATAACAACAACAAAAATAAATGAAAAGCCACATCGACTATCTTCCCCAGAGCACAAACAAGCAAAAGCATTTCATTTTAAAAGCATATGCTACCATGAAAAATGCTTTGCTTGTAACCTGAAACACTGTAGTTGTTTAGAGAAGAGAATCTTTGGGGAGTTTTAGGCAGCACTGAGGGGAGGAGGGGAGAAGGTTTCCTTAGCATTCTCCTCCATGGAACCAAAGCTTTTGTCTTATCAGGACACTGCAGAAATTGTTAGCCTAGATAAAGCATTATGTTTAAAGGAAGTCAAGTAAAAAGAGCATGGGATAGGCTGGTTGGCTTCTTCATGCCTCCTTAGAGCTCTGACAAGCCCTGATTAGCATGGAAGAACAAAGGATATTTGCATTGCCTAATTACAGTGCCTGAACCTTACTAAAAGAAATAAAAGCTCCAAATCCTCATGTCTACAGAAAATATTTGGAATGAAAGGCCCTGATTTACAAGAGTTTTCTAGCTCATTCTGTAACTATCCCCAAGGGGATTAATTAAAGAAAAACACTGCTGAAGCATTTCCATTTTAGAAATTTTTAGGGTCCATATACATCTCCAAGTAGAATAGAAGTAATTTTTCTCTTATGCAACACAACCCTGAACTGTGCTATGACCAGCAGCAGCAGCATCCTGCCATCCCACAGAGTAATCAGTTTCTAATGAGCTCTTTTGCAGCCATAGCTGCTCCTAACCTTAGGAGAAGCTTGATGTTAAATGATATTTTTAAAATCCATTTCTTTTGAGTAGCCAAAGGGCTTCATATAAACAAAATATATTTTCTGTTGACAGTTGAGCAGTAACCAGAAAACAGCATTTGTTTCAAGAAGACAAATTAACATTTGTTTCAGGAAGAAGCATATTTTATATTATTTTGCTTTGGGGCTGTAACTAATCACAAATTCCAAATATTATGCACTTACATAAAGATTCTAAGATAGTTGTTCTTTTAGGAAATTGAGAATGAGCAAAACCTCCTAACAATGATAATAAAAATGGAAATAAAAAGTAATATAGACGAGAGATTCCACTGTTTATTGCTTTCCCTTTTATAAATAAGTTAGTTGGACATTCTGTTCCTTGAATGTAGCAGGCGTCCTGTGTTTCCTGTTAGACCCCTAGGGAAGTTTGCAATTATGTCCATCGTTATGACAACAGAAAGAGACAAGTGAGTCCACTGGTGAGCAACATAGGTCAGGACTGAGAAAGAAAACTAGAAAACAGAGGCAGCATTATATTTTAGCAATAGAAGCACATTATGCAAATCAATTAACTGGTTTTTCTTAAAGATTTGTTTATTATATTTATATGAGTACACTGTAGCTGTTTTAAACATACCAGAAAAGGGCATCAGATCCTATTACAGATGGTTATAAGCCACCATGTGGTTGCTGGGAATTGAACTCAGAACCTTTGGAAGATCAGTCAGTGCTCTTAATCACTGAGCCATCTCTCCAGCCCCAATTAACTGTTTTAAAGTCATTTCAAGACACCACTCATTATCACAAAACAGATTAATGGGAGATCATTTTAACCTCCCAGATTACCAACAACAGAATAAGGTAATTTTCAGTGCTGCTGAGATGGTACCATGTTGGTGGTATAGTACTGAGCATAGCTGCCTTTCCATGGTAGTGAGAACCTGAAGACATAGTTTACATCATGTGGTCAGGAAAGAATCTGGTGTGGTCCAGTCCTCATATAAAATGTAGTTGACAATATTTATCAAAAATCACACAAAACGTATATGTTTCCTCCTTTAATTCTGTAGCAAAGTATAAAAATCGAGACATAGTATAAAGTTGCACAATGATACTAAATTCAAGTGATTTCTTGTATTTTTCACTCCAAACATTATATTGAATGGCACTGAGTACTTGATACAATGGAAGAAATTTTATTCTGTTGAAAAAAATCCAAATGGGAGTGAAAGGAGTTAGGATATGAAATATTTGATAGGAATTCTTTGTACATGTCTGTCTGTGTATATTGGTATGTGAGTTTGAGGGGACGGTGTACAACTTGTGGTGGTTTGAATAGGAATGGCCCCTGTAAACTCATTCGTTTGAATGCTTAGCATTATCAGGAGGTGTGGTCTTGTTGGGGTGGGTATGGCCTTATTGGAGGAAGTATGTATATGTGGGGGTGGGCTTTGATGTCTCAGTTGCTTAAGCCTGGGCTCAATGGCATACAGTTCTTTGCCTGTTGCCTTCAGATCCAGATGTAGAACTCTCAGCTCTTTCTCCAGCACCATGTCTGCTGCCTGCATGTCAGCATGAGAATAATGGACTAAACTGAATCTGTAAGCCAGCTCCAATTAAAAGTTTTCTTTTCTAAGAGCTGCCATGGTCATGGTGTCTCCTCACAGCAATAAAGCCCAAACTAAGACACAAATGTACATGTGTGCATGCATACAGAGGACAGAGGTCTGTGCCAGATGTCTTCTTCTATTGCTGTGCACTTTATTTTTTGAAATGACACCTTTCACTGAATCTATAGCTCACTTCTTGGCCAGACTGGCTAGATAGCAAATCCTTGGGACTTTTCCTGTCTCTGCCTCCCCAATGTTGGGATCATAGATGAACACTGCCATGCTTGGCTTTTTTAAATAGTGCTGGGATCTGAACTCTTGTTCTCATACTGGTGAGACAGGCACTTGACCCACAGAGCTCTCTCCAGCCTCAGGAATTCTTATTCTTTTTTTTTTTTTTTTTTTTTTGGTTTTTCCAGACAGGGTTTCTCTGTGTAGCCCTGGCTGTCCTGGAACTCACTCTGTAGACCAGACTGGCCTTGAACTCAGAAATCCACCTGCCTTTGCCTCCCAAGTGCTGGGATTAAAGGCGTGTGCCACCACTGCCCTGCGGAATTCTTATTCTTAATTCTTCAAATATCATCCAAGCTGTCTTCCTTTTAAATTATAAAATTTGTTGACACTACCTAAGAAAACAATCTGAATGTATATATAAAAGTCAAGAAAATTATTTAGTTCATTTCAGGGAAAAATTTATGTAATTTATATATTGCATATATATAATATACTAGAGTTTTTATTGTGGCTTAAATAACAAATGTCCCCCATAAGACCATGTGTTTGAGCACTTTCTCTCCAGCTAGTAGTGGTGTTTACAGAAAATATGTAACCTTTTGGAGGTGGAGCCTTGCTAGAGGAAGTATGTCACTGAGGATGGCTCTGAGGTTTGATAGCCTGGCCCCATTTGCATGTGAAATTTACTCAAAGGAAGTCTAACAGTTTTCAAGATTAGCCAGTTGTAGCAACCAGATTGATAAAATGATTTTGTCACTTAGCAAGTCATCGGGCATTGAAGCCCAAAGGAATGAGGAACATAGAGCTCAGAATCATAGAGGGAGCCCCAAGGCCAGTATCTTGAAGTAGTTGTGGGTAGGGAGAGGCTTGAATAGGAGCAGGAGAAAAGCCACTATGTGCAGTGAGAGGTGTGTCTGTGCTGTCCTGAGAGAACACACTGACTTACAAAGCACAGGGTACTCTGCTATGGTCAGGAAGACAATGCACAGTCCATTCGCTGTGCTCTTTGTATGTGCCCATCATCTATGAGTCCCAGGAGGAAGCACTGATTCACAGTAATCTAGCAAGGCACTTGCAGTCCTACTGGCCTTTGAAAATATTGTTGAATGAGTTGATTCCACTTCAATCTGAATATTCCATTACCATATTTGCTTTAATCCAAATTGTTTACATTGGCTCATACTTATTGTATCCCCACTCCCAGTATATCTAGCAATCACTTGCAAATGGTGCTGGAAATAAACACACCCACATCATCACAACCCTTTCCTCCTCAAAATAGCCCTCTCCAGCAGCCAGCCAAAGAATACAAAATTTAAAGCCATTTTTAAAATCTTGATAATGGAAAAGAGACTTTGTTTTTAATGATACTCAGCCCTCTGCATTATGCAGATGTGGATTATACAATTGACTTTTACTTTTTTTTCCTGCTGGTGATTTTTGAAATGGTCTAAATCCATGGTCAAGGGCAAGTCTTATCTATTCCAAAGTACCAATCACTAAAAATTTACTCTGAGTCAAAAGTAGGAACCTAGGGTTTCTAAACAGAGTGTAGGCAAGGGTAATTGCAACTTGCAACCCCCCACCCTATGTGACTACTCTTGTCTTTGTTCTACCTAAGTGACAGCAGTAAATGTAAATGTTTACATAAGACATTTATTGTAAGTGCAAAAGACCTCAGAGACTGAGTACTTATATTGTAGACTGCTGAAAACACAATTCTAGTAGACTTATGGAAAACACTAAATTAAAAAAAAAAAAAAACTATTAGAGGCTAAATAAAGAGAATGCATTTCTACAATATAAATGCCTCAGTGACTTACCAAGAGGCTTATTTCTTGTATGTGTCACATTCCTTTGAGTCACTCAGGGATCTGGATTTCTTCTACTGGCTCTGTCCTGCCCAAAGCCTCCAACTCCTCTATATTACACTGATGAATGACAGGAAAGAACAGGTATGATTTTAGAAGTCAAGAGATATTTCCAACATATTCTAATTCAAAATAATTTTGTATAGATACATGGTCACACCTAGGTTTTCAATAGTAGGTCAATATAAAGAAAGACACTAGATAATTAACAATACCAAGAATAAATTTCATTGTTAAGGAAAAAAAATAATTATAACAATGTTCATAAATGACCGAAATGTTATACCAAAGGTCCTTTTCATGCCAAGACACTGTGACCTGCATCTGATTCCCTCAAGTTTCTCAGTGTCGAGTAAATCTTTAGTAGTTGTTATAGCCATATTTTGTGACCAACAGTATCAGTGTTGGTAAAGAAAAAGTTGTAGGAGTATTAAGATAGTGACTTCCTCACATCTCAGCACAGCCAAGGGTGGCCATGCAACCATTAGCATTGGTCTTAGTGCAAAGAGACAAATTATTGACTCCTATACATGCTCTGATTTGAAAACAGTTAAGAAACTCAAGCCATAGATATAAACAATTTCTTACCTTGATTGTGTATTAAATATAACACAATCAAAAGTTAACCTTTGTACAGATCATCAAGTCTGTTAAAATATATAGAAATTGATGGGGGGAAAGGTGAATGCTAAACACTATTGAACATAATCTTGTGGTATGAAATTTTACAATATTTCCTTGTTTTTGGAATGTCCCTAGTATGTTTTGACTCAAGAAATATAAACACCTGAACACTGGTTACCTCAAGTTTAGGTGATAAGTCCTAATCTCCAGCACCTCAGATATGATTATACTTGAAAACATGTTTTAAAGAAGTGATTAACTGAGGTCATTAGGATGGGACATAAGTATATGGATCTGTCACGACAATTAGGACACAGACTCACAGAAAGGATAAGTTATGAAAAGATATAGTAATAAGACATTTATAAAAAACCTAAGAGGGCTCTTAGAAAAGATGGACACTGCAAACAGTTTGATTCCAACTTCTATCCTCCATAATGGAGACAGGGGAATTTCTATGGTTAAAAGCTGATCAGTGTATGGTACTATATTATATAAGCCTTAGCGAACTAGTACATCTGTGTTTACTAAAATCCTACACCTCAGCACTTTCATACATATGTTCTTCCAAATCCTGGAACTTTAGGGTTTTTTCTCTAGAATGGTTTAGAAATATGTAGTGTAAACCAAAATCAATCATCCTGGCCAAGGCACTAAGGAATGTAAGTCGCTAACAGTGAGCATAGTACATCCTACTATGTCTTACAGACATCACAGCAGAATCAGAGTGAACTGAAGCATAATACCATGTTCCTACTGAGAATCACCTGTGCTGCATTATCTGGTGATTAAAAACAACACCAGAGTGATCATTCGTCCTAGAGTAGTTCATGTGGCAGCTTGGTCTTAGTGGTAAGGGCACATTCTGCAGATCTCCTCTGAGTTTGGAGGTTACTCCTCAGGGAGATCTTGTCTTTAGGGCAAAGGTCTCTAGGTCACAACTTGGTAAGCCATGGTTCAATACAAAGAACCAAAACAGAGACTGGGGAAGAAAGAGAAGCTGAGAATGTTTGAACCTGTGTCACTTGAGGAAAGTCTTATTATTTGGTCTTAATGCTATCTAAAAAACAAAAAGAAAAGTCCCCCCAAATAAAACATTGCTTTCCACCATGACCACATAGAACACTGGCTTCAGAAGATTCTCCTCATCATAAGGGTTCCTTGTTCAAATGGACTTGGAAACTACTGCACTCTGTCACGGCCTTTAATACTCACAAATTCCAAAGCTCCCTAACCATGAAACCCTTATTAGAATTACCCATAAGCACTCTGTGATGCACATTTGTGGTCATTAGCTTTGAAGAGAAAGTCATGAAAAACTCTCACCAGAAAATTATGATGCAAATACCCAAGTTTCACTTTACAGTAACCGCTGGACTGAGAATGAGATACCAGATAGAGGAGTGGGAGAAGGGACTGAAGGAGCTGAGGCAGTTTGCAGCCCCATGGAGGGAGCAACAGTGTCAACTGGCCCGAACCCCTGATCCTCCTGGAGGCTAGACCACCAACCAAAGAATATACATCGAGGGACCCATGGCTCGGACCACATATGTGGCAGAGGAGGGCCTTGTTGGCCATCAGGGGGAGGAGAGGCCCTTTGGCCTGAGGGTGTTAGAGGCCCCAGTAAAGGGGAGTGTCAAGGTGGGAATATGGGAGTGGGTGGGTGGGTGGGTGGGTGGGAGGTGAAATACCCTCATAGAGGTAGGGGAGGGGGAAGGGATAGGTGGTTTCCAAAGAGGAGACCTAGAAAGGGGGAAACATTGGAAATGTAAATAAAGTATCAAAAAAAAAAAAAAAAAAAAAGAACCAGCTATACCACTTCTGGGCATATACCTAAAAGATGCTCTACTATCCCATGAGGACCCTTGCTCAATTATGTTCATAGCAGCTCTACTAATAGCCAGAAACTGGAAAAAACCTAGATGTCCCTCAACTGAAGAATGGATAAAGAAAATATGGTGTATCTACACAATGGAATACTATTCAGCTATTAAAAAGAAAGATATCATAAAAAAAAAGAAAATTATGATGCATACAGATATACATAGTAGAGATACAGTCTAAGAGAACTGATATCCTCTGCCTCTGTCCTAAATAGCATTTAGATGGTTTGAGCAAAATCCTGTATTTTGCATAGCCAAATAAATATATCACCCTTCCTTTCTCAAAAAGGATATTTGATCAAGTGTTTTTCAACTAAGCATAGCACATGAAATACTAAAGCCCAAGTTCATCAGTCAGCCATGTACTTACAATTTGCAGTACCAGCCCTTCTGAGCTGGGTTAAGAGTCATGAAGATCAGAGGGAACCTTCTGGAAACATGATTTGACTCCTTATGTCTAAGAGAGCCAAGCAGGTTAGTATAGTTCTGTGAAAAGAATGATAGGCTGGGAGCAAGCTGGCTGTACTTGTAGACAAACATTTAGTTTCCTAATTGTTTATGTGAGCAACAATCAGACAGACCATTTACATTTCACACAAAAAGAGCCTGATGCAAGTTGGTATGAACGCAGTGGGAGTTAGCCATTCCAAACGAATTTTACTTCATTTGTTTTATAATTTCATTTGGAGAATTGCCTACCAACAGTAAACACACAGCAATGCAGATAAGTTTTGGATGTGACATTATAATGTTAAACTAATTTTATTAGTTTAAAAATAATTAATTTTAATTTTTAAAGACCTTGATTTAAAGTATTTATTCATTGTTATCTGAAAAACATGTATCATCAAAGATTAAAAAATAATTCCCGGGGCTGGAGAGATGGCTCAGCAGTTAAGAGCACCGAATGCTCTTCCAGAGGTCCTGAGTTCAGTTCCCAGCAACCACATGGTGGCTCACAACCATCTGTAATGGGATCTGATGCCTTCTTCTGGTGTTGTCTGAAGACAGCAACAGTGTGCTCATATACATAAAATAAATAAATCTTAAAAAATAATTCCCAGGTGATTACCACAGTGGAATCGGCAGAATAATAACAATTTCTAAATGAAAGAGATTCAGTTGCCTCATTATTCTCAATTAACTACAAAGCTCAAGAAGCAAATTATCCACCTGCCATAGCTCATTACTTGAGATTTAAGGGAGCTCAGAGGTAAGGTGGACCTGTCCCATTTCTTGATAAACATGCCCAGTCCACACAAAACATATCAAATACAATCTGGTCAAAGGAAATTCTCAAGCATTTACTATTGCTAAGGAATGAGCATTCTGGCTAACTCCTAGACCTCAAACTGCAATCACTCACTTCCTGGAAGTGCATCTTATACTCGCTACTAGCTTGATTTTCCATTTTGACATTTCAAGCCCTCTTTCTGCGACTGCCATTTGTTTGAAAAAATAAAATGGAAATTCAACACTTAACAAACCAGTTTATCAGGTGCCCCATTCCAGGCAGCAAGAATCCACCTGAGCTATGTTGTGGATAAATATTCAATCTCTGGCTCCTTGGAATGGGACTGCCAGGAAGCTTAATCCATGTTGGCTCAATCAGCCTCTGCTTTGGCTTCAAACACAAGTAAAATACTGGCTATTACTGGACAAGCTTTAGGAGACAGTAAGTGCTTGGCAGCTGCTGAAAAAGCATGTTCTCTTCCTGAGTAATAGCAGTTCTGTGGAACAGGATGGAAAAGAAACAATAATGTTGGGTAGCTTATGTACTAATCTTTTAAAATACAGATACTTGGTGAAATGCAAAAGAATATTCTCTGATTTATTAACTTCTTACAGTCTCTGAACTTTTCATATTAAAAGGGCTCTTGGTTTAAAATGAACTTCTTTCAAAAGGAAATGGCAGTCATCTTTCCAGAAGAGAGAATGTTGGAGTCATCAGAACAGAATTGAATGGAAACACTATTTGAAATGACTGCTGCCTTCACCAGAAAGGATCATTAACCTTTACATAAATTTATAGTCTTGATTCTGTTTCCAAATTTAGATTTCACCAGGACCAACAGAACACATATGAAATGGCAGCCTCTGTACAGCATCAGTATCTGCTTTTAATTTACTTTGCCATCTTTTACTTACAGACAAAAAACATGGAAGCAGAAATTCTATAAAGTGATGCTTCCCAGTGTCTCCTTAATGTTTATTTCTCTTGGGCAGTAGGCCTGCCCCCAGGATCTAGATAATAGTAATTATTTCCCCCAGTCTAGAGTGTGAATCAACCTCTTCTACTTCCAGAGGTGACTTTGCTCAACTTCTCTGGCCCTCCACATTTTTGGTTATAATACTGAACTGCTGATGGTTCCCTCACAGAGCTACTGTGGGGATTAAATTAAATAAGCCTCTAAATACAATATTAGAAGGCAACAACTCTGTTTTAACACACTGTGAATATTTTTAAGAGCAAATAACAATAAAAATCAAATCGATCTACAAAAGTGCATTGAGATGTTTGAAGCATAAAACAATAAAGAAATAACTGCCTTAAGAATCTTAGGAAGTGAGACCACACCCAAGATGACTCCTGCCTGGTGCCACATGGCCTGGATGGGTAGACCACACCCGAGATGACTCCCAGCCTGTCTGGCACCACTGGGCCCAGGCAGGGAGCAAAGCTTGAGATGGCTCTTGCCCAGTGCCACATGGGCAGGTCACAGCACTCCTGAGACAATCACAGAAACACAGAAGCACCAGGCACCACGGAGATAAGCAAGTAAGTAGTGGGGAGATGGAACAGAAAGAGAAGCAGGATGTGTGAACAATGAAGAGAAGCAGAATTGGAGACTCAAGGGTTATGAGGAACAATCTGATGTGAGTAGCCAGCAAAGCCTACGACCATGGTGAAGTCCTGGCATGTGCTGCCACTGAGGGCCCTGTCTGTGTCCCAGAGGCCAGGCAGACATCCCTGGTCTGGGCTGCTGCCTGGAACCAAGTTGATATCTGAGGTCTGTGTAGAACTGGCCCCAACCCCTTGTCTAGGCATCATGGGGGAGCTGGCCCAGCCCCTTGCGTGCTGACTATTCCCTCTCCTACAAAGTATAGTAGAGCTAGTCCTGGTCACAGGAGTTGTCAGTGAGCTAGCCCCAACAACATGAGCCTGGTAGAGATGGTCCAGCCACTTGTCTGCCATGTGATGGTGTGGGCAAGAGAGAGATGTCCTCTCATCCTTGTTCCTCAACAGCTGTGGCAAGTGGGAGATCTGGCCCCAGGGTCATGAGAGAAGGAGAGCTGGTCCCGTCCCTTACCTGCTGCAATATTTGGGAGAATGGGCCCTGCATCTTGCCTGGGCAGCACAGTAGAGTTGCCCCTGCTGGCATGGGTGCAGGTGAAGGAGCCCTAAAAGCAGGGGAGTTGTATCTGCCCCTTGCCATTTTCAGCATTAGATGAGCTAACTGGGGCAGTTCTAGAGAGCTCAACCTGGTGGTGTGGGTGCAGGAGAGCTGACAGGCTTAACAGCTCAGCTACTACCCAGGTCCAGAACTTTAAGTGGCTCACCCCAACATCAACCCCATCAATGAACTGCTGAAGCACTAAAAGTCCTACAGAAAAGCTGAAGGATCTCTATGACACAGGGCAACAACAAGATATTCCAGGATATCTGAGACCTCTGAGGATCTATCTATAGATAACAGAAGCCAGAGGCCTAGAACCAGAACCAATGACTCATTGAAATGAACATTTGCAAGCAAAGAAAAGTGAACAAAAGGGTATGCTGAGGACACAACACCCTACAACTTCTATACTGAGATCTTTTTTCTTTTGTGGGGAGGTTGCAAGAGCAGAGGGCAGGTATGAAGAGACAGGGAGACAGATATATGGGATTTGGATGCATGTTGTGAAATTCACAAGGAAGCAATAAAAAGTTTTTTTTTTTTTAAAGAATCTTATGAAATAATAGATTGGGGGGATGGTTCTGTGATTAAAGTGATTGTTAGCAAACCTAATTTCTTGAGATGGGTACCTTGGACCCACATGGTGGAAGGAGCCAACCACTCAACTAAAACGGAGGTCTATGCATTTGAACAAAGCCCACTACACTATAGTATAAGCTGAAAGCCCAATTCCATATGAACATCATATGATAAACAGGTTGCTATCTCCATGCTGGCCAATAGTGTGTAAGTAAAGTCTCTGAGGCCTCAGCTCAAATGCAACTGAAAGACTCTCATTTGGAAACTATTTGTAAATGGAAATATATATGAACTACATAGGGAAATGGCCAGTACATTTCCTGTGGGGTGATTATCTTCTGATTCACATGCTTGGTTCATACCTGATATCCAGATGAAGGTACTGGACAAGTCCATATGCTCATTCAGCTCTTGGAGATTGTGTTCAGTTTCAGATGCATAAGAGAAGCTCTTTAACTTCCCTGTGGGGAACAGGCAAAAACAAAAACAAAAACAAAAACAACCAACAATCCCCACCTAAATGTCTTGATATTTATATCTTCTATTATTTTATAGATCATTGATTTTGGCAAAGGCCAAGATCCCATTTCAATAAGTTTTGTTTTTTGGACCACAAACAAATGACACGAAAATAAACAGAGGCAAAATCAAAAAGAAAAAAGAAAGAAAAAAGTTCGAAACAGTAAAACTGTTACTTAGTATTAAATCTAGGAGCTCCTACACAAAGTTTTGAACTCATTTTTGTTTTAATCGGTTTGTTAACAGATGGGCCTTTTTAAAAATTCAAAGCCACAGTTTACTCTTAACTATACTTGAAAATATTGTGAAGACATTCTCAAAATAGTATAATTAGATTTTAAGAGAATGAATTTAGGAAATATCATAGAATTCCCCAAGAAGAGAATCTCAATATCAGCTTGTCTAGATCAAGTTGGCACCTGGGCAAGTCTTTGGAGATTACCTGATTATGTTAACTGAGATGGGAAGACATACTCTCTGTGGGTGACATCATTCCCCAGGTAGGGGAGTCTGGACTGTATAATAATGAAGAAAGGGAGCTGAATAAAGCATGCACAAATTCTTTGTTCTCTATTCCTGATTTTGGATGTAGTATGACCAGTCCTTCAAGCTTCTGCTGCTGACACTAACCTGCAGTGATTGACTGGAACCTTAAACTGTGAGCCAAATAAACACTATCTACCCAAGTTGCTCTTATCACAGTATTTTATTACCTTAACAAGAAACATCACTATGGCACAGTGTCCCTGTGAATCTGGAGCTTGTTGCTTCAGCTGGCCTGGCTGGCCAGCAAGACCTCCAGGATCCTCCTGTCCCTGCCTCACAGTGCTGGGATTACAGCCATGTATCTGAGCCCAGCTTTTGTGTACATACAGCTGAGTCAAGTGGCCATGCTTGTCCAGCAAACACTACCCACTGAGTTGTTTCCCAGCCCCTAATCTGTTTTAAATTGTCTGCAATAAAAAACAATTTCAGTTAATTTTCTTTGCAGGGTTAATTTTTTAAATTCACTTTGACTTTGTTTAATTTTCCTAAAAAAAAAAAAAAAAAAAAAAAAAAAGAGCATATCATTGAGTCTATCATTAATATATACAATATGTTGATACCATGCACACTGCTGCTATATTACTTATGTTACTGTTAGCACTTTTATAACAATATCAACTAAAATGGCCAAAAACTTCAAAATGACTTGTACTATAGTAGTGAAGATGAAACAGAACATGAAAATTGGGTTATATTTTAACTAATAATTTTTATAACTTATTAAGTTGGTGATAGAAAAGGCATGGTTTCTAATTCATTATACCTTTAATAATTGATATATGACTTAGGAGCTGACTCCTTAAAAGTCCCCACTGGCTTTTCAGAAAGTCATATGATCTCATGGTGGCCACACCCAGTGATCAATGATTTCTTCAAGATTCTAACCATGATCCTAAGGCTTTTCCTTGCCCTTATTAGGAGCACCTTTATGTTCATCGAGACAGACCCAACCAAAACAGTTATAAGAATGCAGAATCTCAGCTGGGTGTAGTGGCACACACCCTTAATTCCAGCACTCTGGAGACAGAGGCAGGAGGATCTTTGTGAGTTTAAGACCAGCCTGATCTATGAGTTCCAACTCAACCTGGGCTCTGTTACACAGAGAAACCCTGTCTCAAAACCCAAACCAAAAAAAAAAAAAGGGGGACAGAATCTCAACTGGGTAGAAAAGCACTACCTATAACCCCAGCACTTGGTGGGGCTGAACAATTGTAAGTTCAAGACCAGACTGTTCTGCAAAGCAACACCTCATTTCAAAAATAAATACAACTGCAGAAGCATTTGTTTTGTTGTAAAAGACTTGAAGGACAAAACTTATTCCAAGTTCAGACTGGCTGCCCAATTTGCCTTAACACACCTCAGTGTATCAATTCAGATCAACAAGACAACTCAAATCCTACTTCCATGGCATTTGAACATCATATACTAGTGCTTAACAGCAACCCTAATGTGCCAACCTAAGTGATGTCAAGTAATCCACAAGGGGGCAAGGTTGTTCACAAGGAAGTGAAGACAATTCCCAAGACTTCCTCAATAGCTCAGCAAGCAGAAAATACAAGAAAATATGATTAGAGAAATTTATGGCATTTCTAAGTTATATCATAAGTGTGTATTAAACTGTGAAACACACACACACACGTTTCAGTTTTTAAAATTATGTAAACTCTATCACAGATAGTAAACAGCCACATGGCTCAGCCAATACAGCTCCTTTTTTTTTTTTTCAATTCTTAGAAAAGTATGAACTTTGAAGGAAATCCTGGATTACTGGTGTTCCTCTGGCATTGTCATTTATTTCCTGTCTGTGCACTTACAAGCAAAGAGTTGTTTCCTGTTATCTGTTACTTGTTTCATGTCAAAACTTGTTGTTTAACAGAGCTAACACATCCTTTTGAGCCATATAACTAGAATCCATATTTCATGAGGTCACAAGACACAAGGAGGTGGCCTTTGTTCTCTGTCTTAGGGTTTCATTGTTGAGAAGAGATACCACGACCAAGACAACTCTTGTGTAGAACAATACTTAATTGAGGCTGGCTTACAGTTTCAGAGGTTCAGTCCATTATCATAATGGTGGGAATCATGGTGTCATCCAGGCAGATGTGGTGCTGGAGAGAGTTGAGAGTTCTGCATCTTGATCTGAAGGCAGTCAAAAGGAGACCTCAAAGCCCATCCCCACAGTGACACACTTTCTCCACCAAGGCCACACCTCCTAATAGTGCCACTTCCCATGGGCCAAGCATATTCAAATCACCACATTCTCTTTCTGTGCCTTCCTATTAACTATGATAGAAATAATCCTCTTAGCTTGACAATAGCATCAACTTCATACTCCACATGACAAAAACTTATAACTGGATGGGTATATGGTTCATTAGTTAGAGTATTTACTGTGTAATCAATCATGAGGACCTGAGGTCAGATATGAGCACTTACATAACAAGCCAACTGTCTTTCACAAGCCTGTAACCCCAGGTCCAAGGGTGCAGAGACAGGAGAATCTGAAGTTTGATGGCTTTAAGCCTACCACATAAAAAAGAGCCCCAGGCTTGGGGGGAAAAAAAAAACTCCTGCCTTAAAGGAATAGGAAGAGAGCCGGGCAGTGGTGGTGCACGCCTTTAATCCCAGCACTTGGGAGGCAGAGACAGGCAGATTTCTGAGTTCGAGGCCAGCCTGGTCTACAGAGTGAGTTCCAGGACAGCCAGGGCTACACAGAGAAACCCTGTCTCAAAAAAAAAAAAAAAAAAAAGAGAATGATAGAAGATACCCAACTCCTTCCTCTTGTTACACTGACACAAACATGCAAATATGTGTACAAATTTAAAAATAATAAAAAACATTATTTAAAATTTTTAAAAGAAATATGACCTGTTAGAAGCTAAAGGCTTATTCTTTTCAAAGATCTAGCTTTAGGTACTAATGCTGTTTATTATCTATCTGACATTGGATAAGTTTCCCAGAATATCCAATCCTTCATTTCTTCATTAGCCAAATAAAAAGTAAGTTAAGTGCACGGAATCATTTTCAAGATGGAATGAAAATATATGGAAACTCATTTTGAAGAATTAAACAGATGTAATTTATTAAATACATATCAAAATATGTAACTATATGAACACATTCATATTATCATTGAATATTAAGACATAAAATCTGAAAGAAATCTGAGACTCATGAACAGGATTAACATACACCTAGAAAGAGCATAAGTTCAATGTCTGTAGAGCTCAACTTGAAAAGGTATAGAAGGCAAACACTGGCATCAACAGCAGGCCCTGGTAGAGGGATCCCTTACTGAAGGGTTTTGTGAACCTTGGCACTACAACATGAACAAGCAGACTGCTCAAATGCTCCTCTACAGAATTCACAATTACTTATTAATAAAATGTGTGCTGTGACAACTTCTCTCCACACAAATTCAAAGTCATATTCTCTGGAGCTTCAGATCTAATTGCTGTGTTTTGAATTCTTGTCATTTTAATTAAATCCTGGAAAGTACATACTTACCTGGCTGGTTTTCACAGTGTGCACAGAAAAGGCTGCTTCTCTATGACTCTGTGTGTGTGTGTGTGTGTGTGTGCGTGTGTGTGTGTGTGTGTGTGTGTGTGTGTCTGTGTGTCTCTGTGTGTCTCTGTGTGTGTACATGTGTGTGTGTATTTGTTCTTCTGCATTCTAGCACTCACAGTATAGTAGAAATTATTTTCTTTTGTTTTTCATTTTTATGTAAAATATTTTTGTAAATAATGTATTTTCTTTTTAGATTTATTTATTCTATTAAATGTGTATGAGTGTTTTTTTCTGGCATGTATATGTGTATCATGTGCATGTCTGGTACACTGAGAAATGAGAGAGAGCACCAGATTCCCTGGAACTGAAGTGATGGATGCATGCTGAGAACCAAACCTAGGTCCTCTACAAGAGCAACAAGTGCTGTTAACCACTAAGCCATTTCTCCATCCCTCCAAAATATGCATTTTCTATGAAAAATGGGTTATTCTTTCTAAAGTCTTACTACTTAGCTCAGCCCATAGTTCACAAGCATCAGAAGTACCTTCAGGTATGTTAGAGATGTAGAATCTTGGGTTTACTGTCAACTTTGCTCATGAAAATAAAGGTTGTAACTCAAGGCTAGCAAGATGGCTAGGTGGGTAGAGGTACTTTCATGAAGTCCTTAGATCAATACCTGGTTCCCATAAGGAGAAAACCAGGTCCTTAGCATTGTTATCTGCCGTACATGGGCTCATGATGGCACTCACATAGCCAGACTCATACAAACATAAAAGATAATAAAAATTTTAAAAGATAGTACCTCAATTCTGAAAGAGGGATAAGAAGTAATGAGAAAGAGAACCCCTGAAGTAGAGTGCGGCTTACCTAGGGGACAGGAGAGGACACAGACCAGGAACCCTGGGACTCAATACCCAAAACAAGATTTGTGATGGCCAAGAGGCAAGACAGTGATCATGGTTTGGCCAACTCTGAACTTGAAGATGGACATTCAGAGCTATGATAGTTCAGACTCTTCCCTTGGCTTACAAAGCAGGTCTTTCAAGGTCTGCAAGATGTGATGAGAGGGAATCTCACTAATGGGCACACGTTGTACTTACTTTAGAAATGGATCAATATTCAAAGTGATGATTTCTCAAGCATTTTAAGTAGAATATGCTAAAAACATAACTGTAAAGATAACAGTGACAAAATATCACATTCTTAAAACTGCCCTAATTTCACCACAAAATTTTGTGATTGATAATTAGAAGCACTCTTGATCCTGAAGCTTTCAACTGTAAACATATATGCCTATGTATGTGTGTGTGTGGTGTGTATACATGTGTGTCTATAGAAGACCCTTTAAATTTCAGGTTAGTATACACAAATAGATAGTAAAAAAACAACTACATACACCTAATTAAATATAATTATGCTTATATACCATATTCTACATGTTACATACTATAATTAAGCAAAAGTCAAACCATAAAGAACTCTCTTGCTTAAAGTCACTGATTACAGCACAATATGTAATACTATATATAACATACAACCTTTGCTGAATTAAATAATGAAGGCAATTTAGGACTGGAAAACTGAATTTAGTAAAAAGACAGAAATACTAAAGAAAGCTCAATGTGAAATGAAGATGAAATTGGAAAACTCAATAACCCAATTAGAAAACTCAGGTGAAAGTCTTACCAGTAGAATGGATCAAATAGAAGACAGAACATCGGGAATTCAAGACAAAATAGAAAAATTGGACTGCTCAATCAAAGAATATGACAAAATTTTAAAATCACAAGAAAAGAATATAAAAGAAATTTTGTACACTATGGAAAGGCCAAATTAGCAAAACATTGGCATAGAAGAAAGAGAATAATGCCAGGTCAGTGGCATAAACCAGATCTTTAACAGGATCTTAGAAAAACATGTCCCCCAATAAAGAAGACCTAGCCATATAGATACAAGAATTACAGAGAACACCAAATGGACAGGACAAGCAAAGAAACTCATTGTGACATATTACAGCTAAAACCCTGAATATGCAGAACAAAGAGAGAGTATTGAAGAATGCAAGAGAAAAACCATAAATAGCATATAAAAGAAAGCCCATTAAAATAACAGCTGGTTTTTCTATGGAAAATTAAAAAGCCCAAAGCACCTAGAGCAAATGTATTCCAAGTTCTTAAAGACCTCATATGCCAACCCAACTACTTTTTCCCAAAAAAAAAAAAAAATCTGCTATAGTTGAAGGAGAAAGAAAAACTTTCCATCATATAAACAGACTGTAAGAATTTATGTCTACTTAATCTATCCTACAGAGAATACTGGAAGCAATATTTTAGGCTGAAGAGAGGAACGAGCACATCCACAATGGTACAGAAAGAAAACAAAAGAAGATATAATCACTGAATCACAAAATAGAACTGAGAACACAAATGTCAATCAAGAAACACCTTTCAATAATAACTTTAAATATCAATGGCCTCAGTTACCCAGTGAAAAGATACAGGTTACTTGAATGGATTAAAAAACAAAATGCAAGGAGCTCATCTTACTGACAGGGATAGGCATCTTTAATTGAGAATTAAAAAATAGAAAAAGAATTCTAAGCAAATGGAGCTAGGAAACAAGCAGTAATTGTTGCTGTCCTAATAGAAATGGGTGTGGTATTCTTTCCTATTAAGAAAGATTATGAATGGAGTGAAGTAACCCGAAACCTTACCCTGCTGTATTCCTGAAAATCACCCTTTATTTCTATGCTGCTCCAAAGGTAGATATAACAGCTTGATATCAGAACTAGAATTTCTAAGGGGAAGAAGAGATTCAAATGCAAATATAGACATCTTGACTAGTACAGAAGCCCAGAAAAGTATGGAAATCTTGTAAGTAACCACACCCAGGAATTAGATTACTACCCTTTGGGATGCAGTCCTACAAGATAAGCACATTTACAAGTCCAGTGATGATGACCGTAAACTTCAGTTTGAGAGGTTATGGTGGTTGGTTATTTTTCAACTTGACACAAGCTACAATTATCTAAAAACCTCAACTGAGAAAATGTTCAATCAGATTACCTGTAGGCAAGTCTGTAGGATTTTTTTTGTTGCTTGTTTGTGTGTTTGTTTTTAATTAATGCTTGATGAGGCAGAACCCAGTCCACTGTGGATCCTAGGAAAGTGGTTCTGGAGTATATATATATTTTTTAAAAAGCAAACTGCGTAAGTCATAGGGAGAAGGCTAGAACGCAGCATTCTATGGCTTCTGCTTCAGTTTCTACAGCCAGGACCAGCCTTGGCTTCCCTTGGTTGCCTGAACTGTTACCTGAAAGTATTAGGTGAAATAAACCTTTTCCTCCCCAATTTGCTTTTAGTCATGGTCTTTATCACAGTAATAAAAACCTAACTAGGACAGAGTTGACAGGGAAAGTATGAACTAGCCTCCAAGAAGTCCATCAAGAAAGGCCAGAACCTTGCACATAGCCTCTGACTCAGGGCTGTGTAGTGGAGTTGGAGGCTGAGAAGACATTACAGTGGAACAGACCTAACACAAGTCTCAACTTTCTTTAATTATGGTTCTCAGAGATGATGGTGACCATGGTTGGAACATGGTCCATGAATGAAGCTGTGAAGAGAATTTTTAAGAACTTAAAAAAATATCTCCAAGTAAACAAGACAAGAGTCTTGTAATCTCTACATATGGATACCTCTATAACATGGATTTGTTCTTGGAATGTGCTGTTGTATCCCTCCCAGGTATAGTAAACAGGAGTTAAGTTTCCTTCAAATGCATATTGTTGTTTACTTTTGTCAGATGATGTTTCTAAGCATGGGTTGTCCTTGTGACTATATATAACTCAAACTCAAGAGAACTTAAAATGACCTTGCCTAACACAGAGAATATAAATTATCTAATGCCCTAAATAAGGTTGGCTATTTCGTGAGAATTTAGTGAACCTTATTTTTGGGCTCCACTCTCCCAGGTTCATATCACCAACTAGGGCAGTATCATGGTGAAAGAAAGTGGATGAAGCTGGTCATGAAGGAAGTTCTAGCAGCTCCACACAATATAACATGATGGGAAACATGACAAGAGACCAAATAATTCTGGAGTTCTACATGGGTGTTGAGGTTTGGTCTTACTGTCTATTATAATGCTAAGTGTGGTCCCCCAAGACCTGGAGTCAGCATGGAGACCAAAGTTACACTATGTTATCCTGCCCCCAAGTTATTTTTGATTGGTAAATAAAGATGCCAATAGCCAACAGCCAACAGCTAGGCAGAAGAGATATGGGTGGGGGTTAGGATTCCCAGGCTTGGGGTCGGAGGAGAACCATGAGGAGGAGAAGTAGGTGAATAGAGGAGAAGCCACCATGGGTTAGGTGAGTTTTCAAGAGAACATGGCCCTGAGAGCTGGCCAATTGGAGTTAAGAGCAGTCCAGATGAAACAGTAATAACTCAGGGTTAGGGATTCTAACTCAGGGTTTTTAGATTCTAAGCATAGAGGGTAGATATCTACCCAGCTCTTGTGCTGTTTAAGGCTAACTGTAAATATAAAGGTTGTACGTATCTTTTATCTGGAAACTGAATGGTCAAAGGCGGGGCAGAAACCCCTCGTCAGGATTAAAAATTTCTACAACAAATGGGCCCAAAGATGGAGCCACAAGAAGGAAGTCAAATAGCCTAAAATGTTTACCCAGCAAGTTAGTGACAAACCTAGAGTTGTGCTTGAACTGTAAAAAATAATAATCTGTTTTTCCTCCCAGTCTATGCTTCTGGAATGACAACTCTGAGACTATTTATTAATAAATGCCTAGACCATAAGCTTTGGTTCATTCCCTGACTAGCTGGTAACTTATTTAACCTATTCAAACTATTCTATTTCTAACACTTGGTTAATTATCTGTCCTTCAGTACTGGCCTGCTTCTTTCTTCACATCTCCCTCAGTTTCTCTCTCAGCATCCACTCTCAGCATCTTGCTTGCTCTCCTTGTCTCTCCCTGCATCTCCTTTTGTTCTCTCACTATTTCCCAGCATCCTCTTTCTCCCGGCCAGTGTCCCACAACCTATTTCCTGCCTCAGCTCATTGGCCATCAGCTTTTTTATTGACAAGTGTTGCTTATAAGAGATTCTCTCTACACATCCCCCTTTTAGTCCAATAAAAGACTCTTTCTCTTACATCAATAAATTATATACAATATTAACAATTATAAAAAACATCAGGTAATAATTGCATTCCCTACATCCAGTCCATTTGTATTTGAAAGAAAAAAGTCTTTTTTTTTTTTTTTTTTTTTTTTTTTTGGTGTTTTCCAAACAGGGTTTCTCTGTGTAGCCCTGGCTGTCCTGGAACTCACTCTGTAGCCCAGTCTGGCCTACGAACTCAGAAATCCACCTGCCTCTGCCTCCCAAGTTCTGGGATTAAAGGCATGCGCCACCACTGCCCGGCTGAAAAAAAGCCTTTTATTGGACTAAAAGGAGGAATTGTAGAGAGCATATCTTATGTCTGTGCAGATGTGGCACCTGTCAATAATAAGCCTATGGCTTAGGCAGAAAACAGGAAGTGGAACATCTGAGAGGCAGAAAGGATTCTGGGATGGAGCCAGGCATGGGGAGATTTGCCCAGAGAGATGTGACAAGACAGATGCATGGTATCTGAGCACAGATAAACAGCCACGTGGCAGAATGTAGATAAGAATAAATTGGTTTTATTAAGTTATGATCTAGTCAGAGAGGAAGCTCACTACATGGCCAAATTATTTGTAAATATATTTTGAGTCTGAATCCTATTTCTGGAAACATGGGGCTGGGAGGTAGAACCAGATCTAACTTCTACAAAAGGCAGAATTTTCTTTGTTACAATGAAGAAGACTTTAGAGGATACTGAGATGGAAAACACCTGGGGGTCAGGATGGGGAGAAAACAAACTTGTTTTGACACTAAGCATGTGTTAAATCTGCCCAAACCCAATGGCTGCAGTGATGCTTACAAATGTAGTAATATTGTCAGTCACTCATGGAAAACACTGAATCTGTGCCATATGATAAGCAATGTGGCAGGGCTGTGGTGGCACACGCCTTTAATCCCAGCACTTGGGAGGCAGAGACAGGCGGATTTCTGAGTTCGAGGCCAGCCTGGTCTACAGAGTGAGTTCCAGGACAGCCAGGGCTACACAGAGAAACCCTGTCTCAAAAAAAAAAAAAAAAAAAAAAAAAAAAGCAATGTGCTCAGCACTATGGACATGCCTGTCACCAGAGGGTCTCAGGTGTTGCAAGACAGGAGGTACAGGATTTTAATGTCTCAGTGACTTAGACCAGGCAGGCAATAGGAGTGAAAGTTCAGATTTATTAAAACTAAGAGTAGACTCATAGAATACATCTTACAAAATGGAACAACCAAGCAACCACGTGACTTGAGCGCTTTCACTTAGTTTAGGCAAATGGAAGAAGCTGTATCTTGGAGGCTGGGGGGGGGGGGGGCGGCGGGTGTGTTGAGGTGAATTCTTACCCTGATTGACAGACAAGCTGTTACATGTCTGTCAATATATCTCATAATTTTAAGCATATACATGCCTCCATCATGCATGTACAGGAGATGCTAAATAGGGATTTCTCCTAACAGGTCTACTAGGACAAATTCACCTTCACTGCACCCAATTCTACTTTAAGCAGGCCTTGTTTATTTCTCCTTCTCCTAGGAAGTAGCTGACTCCAGATTACCAACCCATGGGGAGGAACTAGGTGTGGTCCTGCCTTAGACAGTAGGCACATTTTTCTAAGGGCAGTTGTCTGAGATCTCTGGGCTCCCTTAAACTGGTCTACCTCACACAAACGCAGTCTGTAGCCTATGAACCTGAGTAGCCTGAGTAAATAATAAATCTAAGTTTTTTCTTACACATCACTGAACCTATTATAATGGAAGAGAGAAGATATTAAAAAACTTAAATTAGGAGATTTTAAAATGATATTTCTGAGGAAATTGTATTAAAGTAATCTAAGAAGAGGTAATATAGAAACATTAACAATTCTTTTTTAATATTTTAAGTACAAATTAAAACTTCATTTTATATTTTATTTATATATTGCATATGTACATGTTCATTATAAAGTAATTACAGTAATCACATTGATATATTACTAGAGGCATTACTGTACAATGGCTAATATGAATAACTAAAGCTCTCTTTTAAAAAGTTTATTTTATGTAATATGAAATTTTTCTGAAATATGAAAAAATCTCCTGGTAGAAGGGGGAATGAACAAGGCCTACTTAAAATAGAATTGGGTGCAAGAGCAGTGAAGGTGACTCTGTCCTTTCTCACACACACACACCCCACCGCAGGGTTCTTAATTGTGATTGTCCTCATATGACGGCAGTTGGTTAATATTTCACAAAAACATTAGCAACCTCAGAGGAAAGGAGAAAGGAGAAGCTTCCAGAGGCTGTTTCTCCATGAATATACTTCTATCCATATGTAGTGCTAATAATACGCATTTCTAAAATAGGAACTTGGATCTGTATTACTTATGCCATCAGGTTTTTGAGAATGTACCCTTCCTATGAAGCTCTGGATAAGAACTGGACTCGAATTTACCATCTAATGGTATATGAGCCAGCCTAGGGAGCTTTGCAAATGGTAACCCAGGACACAAATTATACAGATTAACAACAGCCACTTGTTTGTGAACCAAAAGGGGGAAAAATGAGTAATTTGTGTATTTTGGTGTATTATGGGAAATTACAGTTTTCAACATCTATTATTTTCTTCATGAATGGAGCTTCAAATGCATCAGAGGGGAATCCCTGAGTGCTTACTAATGCTGTGGGCGATGACCAGAGTTGCTCCAGGTCAGCTCACACAATCCTTCATTTTGTGAAACCAATCACTCATGGTCACTCAATGTCTTTCACATTGGTTCCAAACAAAGGCATTGGCCACACTTATTGTTCTCAAAGGTTAAAATACCCACAAAAGCATTTACATCATTGCCCAAGTATGCCTAGGTCATAGAAAGAAGCCCAACAACATGACCAAAAAGAGACTCCTAATGCAACTAACCAAATGAGGAAAAATTCAGGCAGTAGTCCTGTCTTGGGTCTCTGCTTTTACAAAAATATATGCTTTTACCAGAAAGGATTGCTTAGTGTAGTCTTTCCTAAGATATGATCTATAACAGTGAGTTGCTTCAGAAAAGCTTTGGGAATTCTGAGACCGGCATTCCCAAATGGTTCTAAAGGAACATCAACACTCTAAAGCTTCGAAGAATTCCTGCAGCTCTGCTTAACATTTCCCAACCCACCCAAACGTTTTGCAAGTTTTGTAACCCAACACCTCTTACCATCTGTGGAGTCTGCTGGGAGAAGCAAGACACTGGTGATTTTCAAGATATTCTTTGCAGAATCCTCTCAGGGATTTCCAGGAAGGCAAAGAAAAGAGTGCAGAGACCCTGAAGAAGCAGGAGGGGTCAGCAACCCACAGCTCCACTTCTAATCCTACTTTCCAGAGTTAACACATAGCATCATTTTGAGTTAAGAAATCTATGACTCAAAATTATCTTGTGTTTATAAAATTCTTTCACTAGAAATGAGATATTTGTAGTCTGACATTTATAGGTCAACATGTTGTACTTGCTACAGGATTGCATGGAATGGCTCATCAGTATTCACAGGGTAGTTTTTTGTTAGAGACTGATTGGCACCTGCTAATCCTTGCAATCCTTGCTGGGCTTTCCCAGAGGCAGAATTAACATCCCTGTGCTATTAATTCCAGCTTGGCTTGGTGACTTGTTTTGACTAAAGGAATGTGATATAAATTTGTGGTTTATTTATGATCCTCAGGGGCTCTCCACCATGAGAACAGTAGGCCTCACACCATGGGTGCTCATCAGGCAAAGCCCTGGAATTAGAAGTACATGAAGCCCAAATGGGACCAACAAAACTACAACCAGTGGTTGAGGTTCAAAGGTTGTTTGTGGGCATAGTAAAGGCTGACAGGAGCAATTTTAAATCGAGTGCCTTTAATATTACTCTCATATAAAAATAATAAGGTACAGCATAGAAGATGCTGAATTTTCTGCTCCCTTTGCAATTAACTTGAATAACTTTCAAAAACTGCAATAATACTTATTCTTCTGTATACCCAGGTACCATTTGTCCAATGGTGAATCTTTGCCCCTGCCTATGATTCAAATAATAATAATAATAATAATAATAATAATAATGCCAATAATGCACTGTATATAAATTTCTGTTAAGAAAATCAGTGAATTTCCCTTTGTTCATGAAGCCAAATGCTGCTTTGGGAGTTAGGATTTAATATAAAAAAATGAATATTTGTTATCTGTGCCTATAATTGTTTTCAGAGTCCTTAACTGGGTCAAAATTAAAAGTCAACGATGTCTAATCAAGCTGTAATTCAAACAAGAGCCTTTCCAATAAACACACATGAGAAGTCAAAGGAAAAAGAAAGATATCCCTTCTTCCAAAAATGTGAAACTACATCCTGCAAAGGCAGGTACATGGGTAATGAATCAACTCTCATTCTACTGAAGCTTTTTAGGCTTATGAGACAGTTACACAAAAGGTTTCATGGTAAGTGAAAAGATTGGAATTATTATAGTAAGAGGGCAGATTTTATTTCTTTTAATCAGCTTAGAAAAAAATCCTCTACAAAGTTATCACCATTAGTGTAGTTTCTAGTGACTGGAGAGAGAACTTGGCAGTTAAGACCCCTGCTGCTCTTGCACATGGGGTTTGGTTGCTGTCACATGGCAGCTGACAAACATCCATAACTCTAGTTCCAAGGCGTCTGGTGCCATCTTCTGGCCTCTGCAGATACTGCATGCACACGGTGCGCATGCATACATGCAGGCAAAATGTCATATGCATAAAAGAAATCTTTTAAATACAATAATTTTTTAAAATAGGGTTAACAACAGGAGGCTTATGAAAGTAGTCTGTCTTTTTCTTTTTAATTTTCATCTTATTTTTATGTGTATTGGATGTTTTGTCACGTGTGTGTTGATGCTCTCAGAGGCCAGAAAAGGACATCAGATCCCCTGAAATTGAAATTATAGATGTTGTGAGGCATTGTGTAGGTGCTGAGAATCAAGCCCCGAATCCCTGGAAGAGCAGCAAGGATTCTCCATGGATGAGCCATCTCTCCAACCCCAAGTAATTTGTCTTTATAGAATTAAACATTGAGGGACCGGAAAAATGACTCAGTGGTTAAGAGCACTTCCAAAGGACCCTAGTTGAATTCCCAGCACCCATATGGCAGCTCACAACTGTTTGTAACTCCATGATCAAATACCCTACACAGATATACATGTAGACAAAACACCAATGCACATAAAATAATAATAAATATTTTTTAAAAGAATTAAACATGCACAACAAAGAGTCATATAGGCAAGAGGAAAATATCACAAAAACAAAACAAACAAACAACAAAACACACACACACACAGCAGAGGCAAGAGCCACAATTCCTAAGTAGTGGATGTGAATAGCTGTGAGACTAAAGCCTTCGTTTTTTGGTAATGGATGAAAAATGGATGCAGGTTTTATTATAGAATTTCCCTGACTCAATGTTATTTATTAAGCACCAAGTAAAGGGCTGCAAACACAAGTGACATGCTCTCTGTGGCTCAGCAGCCTGCACAGAACATGCTTGCCCCATTTTACAGACAGGACAAACACTCCAAGAGTGTTCTCTCAACTATTAGATCTCTACAAAACACTTACTCAGACTGAGAGAGATAAAGAATAAATTAAAATTAGAAATGAGAGGGAACCATGTAGCTGATGTCACAGAATTAAGAGGGCTATAGCAGAATACTTTGAAAACACTTTATACTGAGTTAGATAAACTAAAAGAAATGCCTAAATGATGCCTAAATTTCCAGAAATGTGCCACCCACCACAACTTGTACCTGATAAAACAGAAAGTCTAAGCAGTCCTGTAAGTACAAGGAAGATGATAACATATTTAAAAGACAAAACAAAAAAAATTCCCAACAAAGAAAAGCCCAGAACCAATTGACTTCACCAGAAAATTCCACAAAATATTTAAAGAATAATTAAAGACAATCCTTCTCAAAAATCTTCAAAAAAAATTGAAAATAAGGGAACACTTCTGCCTCCTAAAGGTTTGTATGCTGGAAACTTGGGGTTTACTGAGAAGTGATTAGACCTTTAAGGAATGAAGTCTAGTGAGAAGTGACCAGGTCATGATCAATCACACTGTGCTGGCATTAATGGTGGTCGCACAGAGTGTGTTGGGTCTGGGTAGATACTGTAGATGACAGCATGTATGAAAGGCCCCTCCAAGCTCCTTGATTTCCACCTTTACTGTGGGATATCTTCTGTTGTGTGGTATCATAGCCATGTAATACTCAGGAAATTTGACTACCCAATCTTGGATGTTCAGACTCCAAAACAATTATTTATCAAAACAATAAATCTCTTCTAACACAGAGCTTCTGTCTAGTATCCTGTTACCATAACACAAAAATAAGCTAAAACAACTCCCAAACTCATTTTATGAGACCAGTATAATCCAGATATACATGACAGGCAAACACACTGCAAGAAAACAAAACCATAAACCTGTATCCCTGATGAACATAATGCAGAAATAATCAATAAAATACCAACAAACTCAATTGAGCATCACATTAAAAGGGTTATGCCTCATGACAAAGTGTAGTTTATTTCCATAGTGCAAATATGGCTCAACACACAAATATTAATGATGTAATATTAACCAAATGAAAGACCAGGAAACCACATTATAATCTGAACTGATGCAGAAATTTTTTTTTTCCAAATTCAACATCTAGTCATAATGAAAACACTCAACAAACTAAAAACAGGATACTGCATCAGCATAATAAAGACTATATATAGGGATGGGGAGCCAGAGCCAATACCATAGTCAATGGGAAAAGGCTCATGTGTTTTCAAGTAAGAACAAGAACAGAACAGGAAAACCTGGTCTTCCTACTCCTACGTGACTAGCATGGAATTCCAAGCCAGAATGTTAAGCAAGAAAAAGAGGGGGAGGCAGGCCCAAAAAAGATTCTAAATAAAGAAGTAAAATTATCACTGTGCTTGTATGATATTACATGACATTATCTTTAGAAACTCCTAAACATTCTATACACACTCAAAAGAAACTCTATTGTAACTAATAAAAGAACTCATCGAAATTGAAACAAAATGAAACATTCTAACTGTATGACTGACAAGGATAAGCAAACTAAACAGGAATTTAAGAAAAGTAGTACCATTTACAGTAGTGCCCAAACAGTCAGATACTTAGGAAAGAACTTAAGGAAGTGAAAGATCTGAACCCTGAAAACCACAGACATAGATGAGACAGAAGAAGCAGCAAGCAAGCAGGTTGGAAACTGTATTAGTTTATTATTTCCATACTCCTGAAAATGTAAACAAATTAAATGTACCTATCAAAATCACAGTTATTGTTATAGAAACAGAAAAAAATCTAACATTCATAAGGAACCACCAAAAAAACCCCAAAAAAAACAAAAAACAAATACATAAAATGACATTGAAAAAAAATGGAGGTCTTATACTTCCTAATTTCGAATAGTTTAGAGCAGTAACCTAAACAGTGTGGTACTGGTATAAGTGTGTGTGTACAGAAAAATGAAACAGACCACACAAATTAATCCTGGAGCCTAGCTCAGATAATCTTCAGTGAGGATTCCAAAACCACGAAATGTGGGAAGCATGGAAACTCAAAAGGGAAGTGCACATGTGAAGGAATAGTTACATCGAGTTGCACCATACATAAAGCTTAACACAAAATGGATTAAAGACCGTGCCAAGGGCTGAAGTTCCTTGAGAAAACATAGCCAGAAAGCTTTGTGAGATTGAATTTTATAGGATCTCTCTCTCTCTCTCTCTCTCTCTCTCTCTCTCTCTCTCTCTCTCTCACACACACACACACACACACACACACATACCATAGGAAATAAAAAGTAAAAAAATAGATGAGACTGTATAAAACAAGTTTATAGATGAAAGAACACAAACACAGAAGGAAGTAAAGGTCATCAATCCAATAAGGGTTTAACCTCAGAATATATAGAAACAAATACCAACAAAAAATATAAACACAAGTGACCTGAGAAAAATTAGGGAAAAATTATAGAAACTTCTCCAAGAATGACATACAAAAATGCCATTAAATATAAAATATTGCCAGTACATATAAAAGATGTGGGACTCACAGTAGTGAGATGCCACCATGACCTATGAGAAGATTGCCTTTGCAATCGCTATGCCTCCCGATTGTAATGCACTTTTACCACAAAGCCATGAACTTCAAAAAACCTTCCTTCTGTAAACTGCCTTGGTCACAGTGTTTTATCGCAGCAAAACAAAGTAGCTAACACACTGCTAATGAGTGAGATATCTAAATTAGTCAAATTCATAAGAACAAAAACTCAAATTGTGTCTGCCAAGAATTTATGGCAAAAGATGAAAACTAAGTCATTGTTTAATGAGCAGAGTTTCAGTTTTGCAAGGCAAAGATCTGCTGGAGATCATTACACAACAATGTGATTGTGTTTAACACCAACAGCTCATGTGTTAAAATGGCAAAAATGATATTTTTTGTGCTATTTGATTTCATATGCATGTTCTTTAGCAGAGCTAACAGTTCAAAGTCAATGCTTCTGTCATGTTTTCCTAGAACACACACCAAGAGGTGGATAGAGGAACAGCTAGTCATCCAAGTAGAAGAAAAGAAGTAGTCAGAGAAGCATAAGAGTCTTGCCTGTGAAATGAGAATAAAGTGTAAAAGGAAACTGGAGAGATTAGGCAGGTCTCCATGTGTACAGAACGTGTCCCAACAGGCCTCCCAGAATCCTCAGAGAAGGCTGAAGCAAGACTTCTCCAAACGTTACAATGTTCTGACCTTCACACATACACACTGCACTGGGAGCCCACAGTGTTTTCAAACAAAGGTAGAGAAACCTGCAAGTATTTCAGATTTTTAAAATATATGTGACTGAAAATTGGATTACAATTTAATCCCAAGAACAACATATATTTTCCTTTTAGCTAGTGAGTCCATCAAAGCTTTTGGTCACCATCCATCAATTTCTCCTTCTGAACTTCCACTCTTTTTTTTTTCTTATAAAAATGTACTTTATTTTAAAATCAGTCTATAAAAATAGAAATCACATACAAAAATACAGATTACTGTGACACATTGGCAAAACAGCTCATAGCTGGACTTGGGTAAGGAAGAACAGGTACTATATGTCTGAGGGCACCCGGAGACCAAAGTCCAACCAGAGTCCGCCATCACTAATGTGTAAACAATAGTTTCAAGTAGTAGTTAGCACTCTTTTTAACTACTAGGGAATTGAAGCATGACCATTCTTGTGTGACACTTGAAATGCTCTTTAGGTGCGGGCAGATGAAGGCACTTGTAACTAAAACTTGTAACTTGTAACTAAAAGTTTTTGATGAAGAGGTTAGTAGAAATGGATTGTAGCTCTGAAATACTTGAAAGATGTAACTGCCTTAGTTCCACTCTTAAGGAATCAGGTTCCTGTTCTCAGTGACTGTTTCTAAGTTTCTTTCAGTATTGTAACAGAATTGTTGGGTAAAGTGTGTTAATGAGCACTCAGATGTGCTTCCTGACAGCCACGGCTCATGAGCCATCTTTAAGGAGTCTTCCTGATGCACATCAGTGTGGGGACTCTCTGGTTTAGTTTCTCTACATGGAAATTCATGGCATTAAGGAAGAAAATCCAATGCATATCTTTCTATAATTTATGAACAGCTATATATTAAATGCATTTCTGTTTCAGTAATATAATTTTATGTTTATCTTTTAATCTGTAAAACAAAAATGTAGAATAATAATTTAGAACAATTTTGAAATGCATAAGAAGAGATTGTTCAAATTTAAAAATTTGAAGAAACAGCCCATTAAAATAAAAACATTTTTTCAAATTTATTTGATCACTAAAATTATATATATGTGTGTGTGTGTGTGTGTGTGTGTGTGTGTGTGTGTGTGTGTGTGTGTGTGTATCATCATCATCAGATCCCATTAAGGATGGTTGTGAGCTACCATGTGGTTGCTGGAAATTGAATTCAGGACCTCTGGAAGAGCAGTCAGTGCTCTTAACCGCTGAGCCATCTCTCCAGCCCCATAAAATTATATTTTTAAATGAACATTCCAACCCATAAATGTTACATCTGGAATGGTATTTACAAAGTTTCAAATTTCTCTTTGATTTTGTCTTACAAATATTAATTTACATTTGAACACCCATTAATAATTTACACATTTCTATTTGTAAAGTGTTAATGTGCTAATATTAATCAGTAATATTGATAAATTTAAATAAAATAATTTAGATAAAACATACTACTTTTTTAAAGTCATTATAGCTCATTGGGAGCACAGCAGGAGGAATTATTGCCAGTAACAGTCATGTTTACATAAAATGGTTGGAATGTTAAATTTCAAGCAGATCTCTACTAACCTAGAGATACTAATGTATGATTTTTGTCAGCTCAGATTGGTCTCAGCCCCCGCTTTGGTTTTTAGATAGTCCCCTGGCTCATTTGTATTATAGATTTATCTTTACCCAGTAAGATAACACACACTTCTAAGATTTCTTTTTTAACTACTTTAGTGGGTGTCAGTATTTCTTGAGAAGACACATGCTGGGTGCTTTTATACATGTGTTCTTATTTAACCCACCACAGAAAAAAGATGAGAGCACAGAGACATTGTTTTTGTCTCAGAAAAGGCTAGTGGTGTCTCCTCACTCGGTCATCAGAAGACAGATGACATTCTCAATGACTAGTGCCTAGTTGACATTTTTCTTCATTGGAGAAAAATGAACCCACTTACATGTTGTAATCAACCTAGTGTTTTATGTAGTGGCGAGTTTAACTAAGGCGCTTTGGCTCCTGGTGGGTACATGGTTAGCTCAGGAGCAATCTGGATTCGAGAATGAAAGACTTACACATACTACGCCATGCTGTGACTAGCTCAAAGATGAGACACTCCTAAACCTTCCCGTGCTTAGCAAACGCTCCCCTCCGGTACTTCTGAGACTCCTAAACCTTCCCCGGCTACCCCAGGCCTAATCAGGAAAGTGGCCACTTACTCGAATTCTTACATGGCTGGTTGGCTTTCTCTTCTGAAGCTTTCACATCCCATCCTTCTCCCCCAGTCGTCTTTCTTTCTCCCGGTTCCTCACCCATACAAATCTTTCTCCACTCAGCCTTTGGCCATTGGCTCTTTATTGATCGATCACATCAATGGGAGGAGAGGCCCTTGATCCTGTGAAGGCTCAATGCCAGTGTAGGGGAATGCCAGGGCAGAGGCTGTAGTGGGTGAGTGGGTGGGTGGGTGGGGGAACCCTCATAGAAGCAGGGGGAGGGGAAGAGGAAAGGAGGTTTGGGGAGGGGGGAACTGGGGACAAGGACATTCAGCGTTTGGACATACAGATTCCTGATTAATTCGAAGCATTAAAACCAACCCCCAACATTTTTTATGCTTTTATTTTTAAATCAGCAGATAAAATGTTAATGCTAGTATGGCTTTATTAAGTTCTCTTCAAAATAGAGTAGACCAAGGGGATCCATTATGTTTTTAACTATAAATCAAATTCCCAGCTCTATTTTTCAGGATTTAATTTCAAGTAATTTCTTTTCAGAAATTATGCTAAAGTTTGTTATAGATTACAAACTTAAAGTATAACTTCTAGACACACCTATTTGGAAATAAATCTACAGTGAGGGAACCTGAACCAGCACTGTGAGAATGTGTTACATAAAGCTAGTGAGCCTGTCTCTTCCTATTTCTGCAGATGTGTCATCTCAGCACTAAGACTCTGAAGTTGGAGCATCTGAAAGCATCACAGTCCAAGCTGATGGCTACACTCAATGTAACTGTCTCTGTAAAAAGTTATCCTGATGAAAATGACATCTGCTACTTTTTAGGCTCTGTTAACTTGTCACCAGAATAAATTCAAAAACTACAATATTAATAGTAAAAAAAAAAAAATCATGAAATATAACAGTCTAAGCTAAAGTTTATTTAATAATCAATTTCAATATAACTGTGGAATACATACCCTCTTGTCTGCTGAGGCAACCATAGAAAGGTGAGTCTGTCAGCAGACTAATAAATATCTCTACTGGATCCGAAAGTATGAAGAGACACTCTCAGGACAGACATGAGGACAAACCCTGGTTCTATCTGCACTGCCTTCTGACAACCAATACAACGTTCATCTATTTTTCCTTATCATTGATTTCATGGATTTAGGATATATAAATTAATTTTAGCATCAGATTAAGAAAAGCAGTGCAAATGGAAGGCAGAGCCACCTGCAGTACATGAGAGGGTTCAATAAAAATATTCTCAGTTGGGTTTTGCCCCGTTTTCTCTATAATTGATTTCCGTGTTTCCATTCCCCCATGCATACGTTACTAAGCCATCAGCGATCCTACTTTTGGTCAGACTGCTTCTCTCATCAGCACTCCTATCTAATCTCGTAATGAAAACATGATATGTTTACTTAGAAAACCTAGCTCTCTGACTACATCTGATGTTTGGCAGGAATTGAAAAGGAACTGAGCTATACAACACCCGCATTTCTAAGAATACAGGCTACTTACTTTTGCAAGATCTGTTCTTAAGTCTTTGGCAGCTGAAGAGCAAAATGTGGTAAAAAATGGGGGTTGCTTGTTATATCCACTGTGTTCTTCTCGTCTCTCTGCAGGCTTTCATCCTATCGCATGAACTCCTTGAGACTCAGTCATCATATGTTGGGCCTGTACTGCGCCTCCTCCCCTGGCAGTGATTGGCAGGCGGCCTGTGCCCTGGCTCCCAGGCAACCGATATCCCCGCAGGCAGGAGAGTAGGAGGGAGCGCCAGTTCGGAGGGGCTGGGCAAGGTGCTGCCACCCCATCCCATGCCCAGGGAGACCCCCTCCACCAGTGGTCTTGGCCGAAGTCAGAAGCCCCTGCTCTGCGGCCTAGGGCAACTCCAGCCATAGGGGCAGGAAAGTGAGGACCCAGGTCAGCCCAGGTGTGCAGGGGCTCTGGTTCACAGCAATAGTGGGAGAGGCTTTGGTGGCAGCAGCCCCAATTCTTCGCTGACTCCTGCACTGGGTGCAGCTTGCCGAGCCAAGCTGGGGCTGCAGTGGCTCTGGGCTGGGGCTCAGCCCTGAGGGGCAGCCTGAACCAGACCCCAACGGCGCTGGCGCAGCACTGGGGGTGTTCTCCCCCTCCCACTGTCCCGAGAGCGAGAGGGTGAGGTCCTGGGCAGTGGTAGTGTTGAGTCCCTTTAAGGCCCTGGTTTGGGCCTTGAGGACAAACCTGAGCCTGGCTCCAGTTCTGAGACCTGTCTCAGTCACTTCCGCATAGGGGTGACTCAGCAAGACCTGTTTGGCCCTCCCTCTGCCCTGCTGTTGCTGATATGGTGCTTTGCTATTGGCCCTGCCACTTACCCCTTACCCTCATCTCTCCCCATACCTTTGCCCACCCCCCTTTGCCTTCTTTATATAATCAAGGGGCTGGCTGGTACAATAAAGTTGAGTTCCTGCTTTGACAAGACTCCCAGCCTGGTGTGTTTCTTTTTGGCCATCAACACTTGCCATTCCGCTCATCCCTAGACATGGGTTCTCTCCTCTTGCCCAGACCTGCCCCAAGGGGCTGACAGTCATATTTATACATTTAACTCTAGCTGGTTTCTACTCCACCCTCCCAAGCAGTCCTTCACCCTCATGCTTGATGTTTCCACCCTGATGCCAACACAGCCAACATATCTTCAAAATGGGACCGCTTGCTCCACCCTCTGTGGCCATTTCTTTCTCCTACTCCAGATACCTTCTTTCACTTTTGATTGACCTGTCTTTTATTTTCAGTCATTTTCTGTCATCCATCTTTGAAGTCATGTATGAAATTATCGTGCGCTGCCTCCCATGTAGATTCTTCTTCAGCCTCTTTCCCAAACTATGCTTCTGTTTTTATGTCGACTGCCATCCAAATCCCCCAGTCAACCTATCTTCTGCTTTAAGATGTGTGTGTTCATACCAGCCAGAAAAAGGATTTCATCTTCTAGACACATTTCTTCTAAGTGCCAGGAAACCTGTCATTATATTATACACTCACACAATGACCCAAGCATAATTGTAATAATTATGTAATGCTGAAGTGTACCACTTGCTTCATTCTCTGAGCAGTGCTTTCTGTGTGTTTCCATTCCAAACTGTTTGGCCATTCCTCAATTCCATGTTTTAACCACCACTCGTTTGCTTAGGAAAATTAAGTATGCACTCGCTGGCCTTCGAGTGGCTTGTCGAACGTGGCATCAGTCTGTGCCTTTACGCTGTCACCTACTTTTTAGTGTTCCACCCAACCCAGCATACTGTCTCAGGACTAGTTCATATTTCCCATCATCCTGTTTTAGTTGCTTTTCTGCCTTCTCTTTTGTTGTTGTTGTTCTTGTTGTCATCGTTTTGTTGTGTCCTTTAAATATCTTTCTTTTCCTCCCACATGTCATTTCTTCTAAAAGCATTATTTATTTCCCCACCCCAAATAGGAAGTGAGCATTCTACCCTCCGAACTTAACTTTTCTTTGTTCATATAGCATCTATAGTATGGATAACATGTGCCCTTCTACTAGTTATTATACATTTTGTTAGACCTTATACTAAGTAGAAAACTCTTTGAGATGAACAGCGTGTCTCATTTTTTTTTTTTCATTTTTTTTTTTATAACTGTTTTATTTTATTTTTTTTCTTGATATTTTATTTACATTTCCGATGATTCCCCTTTTCTTTAGAAACCCCGTGTCCCC
>CM052705.1:118571042-118605711 GCA_028551405.1 Uromys caudimaculatus | reverse complement strand
GGGAGAGAGAGGATTGTCTCCCGGAGCTGCCTGTCCATGGAATCCCTGCGTCCCAGGCAGAAGTTTCCTGCCACAGGCACCCGCCTTTGGGATCCAGGGGGGTTTTTAGGCCCGCCTACCTCGGTCCCTGAATCTCGCGGGTTTGGGGCAGTACCTGGTGAGCTGTGGGGCGTGTCCCCGGCCCTCCGCTGGGTCCTGCAATCTCCGGCGAGGGATCTCCGTCCCGGCGCTGATTAGCTGTGGGGCCCTGTGGCCCAAGCCGAGGCCTCCGGCCGTCGCCGGAAGCTGCTGGCGGTCAGTCTCTGTGGCCCGCAGAAAGCGGGCCGAGCTTCCCTGCGTTCCCGGTGAGCTGTGGGGCGCGTCCCCGGCCCTCTGCTGGGTCTTGTGATCTCCGGCCAGGGATCTCTGTCCCGGCGCTGATCAGGTGCGGGGCCCTGTTGCTGGCGGTCAGTCTCTGGCCTGGTGAGCTGTGGGGCGTGTCTTTGGCCCTCTGCTGGGTCTTGCAATCTCTGGAGAGGGATCTTTGTCCCGGCACTGATCAGCCGTGGGGCCCCGTGGCCCAAGCAGAGGCCTCCGGCCGCCGCCGGAAGCCGCCGGAGGTCAGTCCCTCGGTCCCCGAATCTCGCGGGCTTGGGGCAGCACCTGGTGAGCTGTGGGGCGCGTCTTTGGCCCTCCGCTGGGTCCTGCGATCTCCGGCGAGGGATCTTCGTCCCGGCGCTGATTAGCTGCGGGGCCCTGTGGCCCAAGCTGAGGCCTCCGGCCGTCGCCGGAAGCTGCCGGCGGTCAGTCTCTGTGGCCTGGTGAGCTGTGGGGCGTGTCTTTGGCCCTCTGCTGGGTCCTGCAATCTCCGGCGAGGGATCTCCGTCCTGGCGCTGATTAGCTGTGGGGCCCTGTCGCGTGTCTCATTTTGATGTCTTCTTCAAGGATGCACCCAAGATATTACCAAAAAAAAAAAAAAAAAACATTTACTTAACTGAATTAAGTTAAGCCTTGTTCCCAGCCCCCCCCAAAAAATGAATTTATGTGATTTATGTATTCATACTTCTGAGGAACTCTATCAAAAGTTAATTTCTTATTTCCTATTTAATTACCAAAGAAGCAATGGATTATTGTGTTTGTTCTTGTACTGTGCTGTGTTTGCTTTAGTCCTTCCATGGCTGATGAACTTACACAATATTGTCCCATAACTCAGAAAGCATGTGTTCACCATTTTTCTCAGCCAAACAAAATCAGCAGTATTTCATCAAATCACATTCTTATAAAGTTATTAGTTCATCCCTTACTTTATATGTTCTTTTCCTGACATCTTCAATGTAAACTGATTCCATCATAAATGAATAAGAAAAAATTGCAGAAAAGTCTTATTGAAAAAAAAAAGAGCAGATTCAGCTCACAAAATTATAGCACAGTAATTGGTTTTTCATCTAAACTCTTATGCTACTGTTCATTTCAACAAAACCAGTATGTCAACCAATTGGGAACTGGTTTTTCATTTTTGCATCTTATAGTTAGCACTATACCCAAAACTCTATATTGGAAAGAAGAGGGGGACACAAGTAAAGGAAATAAAAGAGATCAATGAGAAAAGTACATATGATCAAACTAGATTATGTGCATGTGTAAAAATGCCACAATGAAACTCATTATTGGGACTGGAGTGGGAGCTTATTCAGTAAAATGCCTGCTGCACAAGCATGAAGTCCTAAGTTACATACATTCCTGGCATATATACAAAATCCTGGGATTGTATTACATGTCTGTAACTGTAGCAATGGAGGTACAAAGATAGGTGAATCACTGAAGGGTAATAACCAGTCAGCCTAGTCAAATCAATGATCTCCAGTGAGAGACCTTGTCTAAAACACAAGGAGAGGGCAATGAAGGAAAACACCAACATCAAACATATACATCTGCACCTAGACATATACACACAAAAAAAAATATGCCACACACAAGCAATACACACAGAAACCCACTGTATTTTTCATATTTTATTTATTTTTAATTTTTATTAAAAATGGATTCTTCTCTCATCCTGACCACCGTTTCCCCTCCCTCCACTTTTCCCAGCTGTCCCCAACATCCCCAATCCCCCAGATCCACTACTCCTCCATTTCCCTTCTGAAAAGAGCAGTCCTCCAAGAGATAAAAATCAAACATGAAAAAAAAAAAAAGGCATCTTCACATCAAATCTAAACAAGTCTGTACATGGCAACTCAAGAGGAGGAAAAGAGTCCCCAGAGCAGGCAAAAGTGTCAGAGACAATTCCCACTCCCACTGTAAGGAATCACATAAAAACACCAAGCTAGCAGTTCTAAAAAACATACAGAGGACCTACTCCAGACCCTTGCAGGCCTCATCCTTGCAGCCCAATGCTTGCCATTTCAGCCTCTGTGAGCCTATATGTGCCCTTTTAGTTGACTCAGTTCTCCTGGTGTCCTCTATCCCCTCTGACTCCTCCCCTTTTCTCCTCCTCTTCTGCATGGTTTCCCAAGCTCTGCATAGTAACTTTCCATGCTAAAGAGATTAGAACATAGGAGTGAAGACTCCATGTAGGCATCATCTCCACCTCTCTATATTCAATGAGCTCTGTGGATGTTGTCTTTGGCAATGAGGCCCCAATGTCAGTTTGCTGAAGTCAATCCTCTCCCCTAGCATCAGCCTGGCTTGTTTAAGAATCTCCACAGGGCACCCTTAGCCCAAAATTCAACCAAATGCAATTCAGTCCCACCCCTGGAAGACTTGCCTGTCTACAAAAGACGGTCTGATCTCATTAGGGTCACCCTCACAGATTCCAAGAAGTTCCCACTGCTCTAGGTTTCCACAGCACCCTTCAAATGCCCCCCAACTTCAGCTGTGTCTCCCCACACTCTTTCCCTTTACTCATCCTTCCCCAACCTGATCCCTCCTGCTCTTCTCCCCACCCACCTCCAGTCCACGTACAAAATCTATTCTATTTCCCCTTCCCAAGGAGATCTACGTGTTCCCCACTAGATCCTTCCTTTTTACCTAATCTCTCTGAGTCTGAGGATTTTAGCTTGATTATCATTTACTTAACAGTTAATATCCACTTATAAGTGAGTACATACCATATTTGTCTTTGTGGGTCTGGGTTACCTCACTCAGGATAATTGAACAGCTGAGTAATACTCCATTGTGTACCACATTTTCTTTATCCATTCTTTGATTGATAGACATATAGTTTCTGGCTATTTGAATAAAGCAACAAGAAGCATAGTTGAGCAAGTGTCCTTGTGGAATGATGGAGCACCTTTTAGGTATATGCCCAAGAGCAGTATACCTGGGTCTTAAGGTAGATCAATTCCCAATTTTCTGAGGAACCCTGATACTGATTTCCAAAGTTGTTGTACAAGTTTGGAATCCCACAAGCAATGAAGGAGTATTCCGCTTGCTCCACATTCTCACCAACATGAGCTGTCACTTGTGTTATTGATCTTAACCATTCTGACAGGTGTAAAGTGGAATCTCAAAGTTGTTTTGATTTGCATTTTCCTGACAGCCAAGAGTGTTGAACATTTCTTTAAGTGAGAAACCCATTATATTATGATTACTAATATATATATATATTAGTAATAAAGGTTAAATAATAGTAAAAAACTGATGATTAGAAGTTGTTACCATATTTTATTCACTTTGAATTGATGTGTGAATATGTGATTGACAATGGTCTCTTTGGCACTGTCTATTCCTACATCCTGAGCATGTGTTCTATACTCTGTGATAACCCAAGACTATGTTCTAGACTAAAAAACTTTTAGATAAATACATGAGATTTTTAAAGCTATCTATGTGTGTTCTCAGGCCCATGGAATCCCAGATATGGACCAAGCACTAAACCTTAGATACCAAGGTAGTGATAATGACAGAAAGATATAGATTCAAGGGAGGATGCTAATGCTAACTTTTAAAATTACTTTAAAGCTCTCCTCTGTCAGTCCCTGCATCTAACTAAATCCTAACCATAAATTCAGAGCTCTGTATCCACCCATCCTCCGAAATGTGAGCAAGCATGAAAATGTTTAGCACTACTAACAAACTGTTTCTGCCACTTGATGGAATTGAGAACACATTATCCTTGTGATTCCCAGGAAGACCAGAGTTACCCAAGAATGAGCTTTTAACTTCCACATCCCCAACCACACTGGAACCCATACAATTAGGACAGGATCTGAAACTGCAGGGATTTAATGTCCCATTCCCACTCCAAGCTGAGTTCCCCACTCCCCACAGCATTTCTGATGTGCAGCCATCTATTCTCCACCTGAGTGTGTCCAGGATACAATACATATTTCACTTTTACAAACCACTCTTTTCCCCCTTGGAGTTATTTCCAAACTTAGAAAACCCTTCCTTATGGTGTCTGGAAATCTAACTTTTAAATTCAATGTCCTACTTGTTCTTTCTCCTGCCCTTAAAGGTACAAAAGATGAGAAGACACCCCTACCTCTTTCCTTTATTTTCTCCATTGAATGTGCAGTTAAAACTGCCCCATCCCTCTTTAAATGAACTCTTCTCTGTTCTTGCCAGTTATGAGTTCCTGAGACAGGTGCTCAGTGTCCTTAAGCCCAGGTGCTTCCTTCTTTAAGGCTGAAATAGCAGGATCATCACAAGACTGTCTGAAGAATTTCATGACAGAGGAATTTGTCTTGTACTTTGCACACTGTCAGGACCCCTGTGATCATCCTAAAGATCTTCTTTCTCCAGTATGTTCTCTCTAGATCTTATCTGACTCCCACCTCTCAGAGTATCTCCAATCCTCCTTTGTGTTATTTTTCAAGTAGCTTTCATAATGTCTTTCATTTTTGCAGACAATGAGAAATTGTCAGTGGTACTAATAGCCCCTTTTAACACAACCAAGATACATTTGTCTCCTTGTTAACCTCTACCTTCTGTGGATATTAGGGGGCTCAGTTCAGTAGCAAAAAAATTCTTTGTACTTTCGGGGTCCCTCATCTGGCCTTTACCCTATATCCAGAGTTGTAAATCCTGGACAGTCAAGATTACCATTTTCTAGCCCAACTTGTCTTGGCCTTCACAAAGTTGAATAAATAAGCACATACCCTGTTCTTTCCCATCATTGTCCTGATCTGACCTAGTATTGGACAGCTAGTCTGTCACAGTGATTTTATTATTGATTTAGTGTTCTAATTTCATAACAAGTAACAAAAAGAAATGTCAACTTTAGGTTATTTTTGGAACCTTGACATTGTCTTAGGATCATTATAAACCTTTGGTAATATTTGATGATTTGCTACAGTTATCATAACAACTAAGCTTAGAAATTTTACTTTGATTTTTTTACTTTGCTGTTAAGTTGATGGGATAGTTACAGGATATCACAGCCTCCAAGATCTGTTAGCAAAGAATATCTTCTACCAGACATTTTTATTTACTCGAAGACTCTTTTTAAAAAAAAAAAAAAATCTATGAACACATAGAACCAAAACCCAGAATTGTGACTGCCAGGGTCTGGTGAGTCTGGGTACCCAGGAGATATTGGTTAAAGATACAACATTTCTGTTACATGGAAGGGATGAGTAATTAATTCTGAGGCAATATTATTTATGATATTCTAGTTTATATGATTTAATCATTCCACATGTATACAATCCTGTGCCCCCTAATATAAACAATTATTATTTATCAATATCCAAGCTTTACAAAAGAAGTAGTACCTGCTTTAGGAAGGCAACAGTGCCAATCTTAGGCACAGAAAGATAGTAGTATGAAGTAGGTTCTCAACAACAAATCTTGTCACCTATTTTTAATATACATCCCTCCCAAAATGCTTACACCACATATGGCTTAGACTAACTCTAAATACAAATTTAATCATAATCTCATACCATGAACATAATAATACCTAAGAGAGTTTTCACAAAGACTGCTTGCCACTTAGAATAAATAATTACTATCAACAGGTAGGTCTCTAAATAATAATTATAATAATAAGTACTGAACATGGAAAGACAGAGGAGAACACTGAAAGTGTCAGAGGTGGATAAGTGAGTCTCACCTCTTCTCAGTAGTCCCCAAATGCTTTCTCTTATTTTTTCCTGAAACGTTTACTTAAATCAGACTTCAAAATTAACTGTCCAAAAACACTGAAAAGACCCTTATAATCAAGTAGATTTTTCAACCAAAGTCAACAAAAGTGTAACTTTTCTGCATAGTTCATATGTTTCAAAACAGGAAATGACTGCAGTTCCTCTCAAAGTTAGAACATTCTCTACTATAGCTCTTCAACCTTTTCCATTTGGACACTGTTCATGGAAAACACAAATATACTCTGAGTTCAGCCTTACAGTAACATATTCAAGTTGATTTTTCTCAGGTCACTGTCATGCTTCATCGAAAAAAAATTTATTGGATTGTTTTCTATTTGGAGATGACTGGCAAATTTCAGGAAGGATACATTATAAACATTTAAATAGCAATAAAATGAGAAAGCTGATGAGTGACTCAGGATTGCTACTGAGCCAGACACCTTAGATCTTCCTGGACACTCACAGTGAAGGGCTTGTCCTAGGTAGATCAAGTGAAATACAACATTAACAGAGATTGAGTTAGGAAGCACCATCTTCTCTTTTCAAATGTTTTCAATGGTCTTATTCATAAAAAAAAAAAAAATGTATTCAACCGTCTCATTCATAAACAAAAGTAACACGGTTATTACTCTACATAAAAATTATGTAGGAAGGAAACAGACATGTCATGAAGGAAAGAACTCTATTGTAGAAACTGCCAGCTACAAGGATGTATATGGAAAGGCATGAGTCAGTGAGAATATTAAACAGAGGTCAGTCAGAACTAGTGGTGCTGTCCTGTAATACCAGTTACTCATGAGGATGATCGCAAGTTCAAAGACTGTATAAGATTCAGAGTAAGTTCAGGGCCAGTTTGGGCCACTTAATGAGATTCATTCTCAAAAGTAAAAAAAAGGTTTGATACAGCTCTGAAGTTGATACTTGCCTTGAATTTTTGTAGTCCTAGATTCAGTCTTGAATAATGGAAAACAACAACAAAATGCAACAGGATCCACCAGTTAACCACATAACTGATGTGCTGGAAAAGCCAGAGGTCTTTCTTAAGCAGTAAAAGAAGGAAATGCTTCACTCAAAGAGTTATACATGACATTGATTTTTTAAGGAACTTTTTTCAGTGAATATTCTCTATACCTGAATTTTTGACACTGGTTTTGAAGAGTTCAATAGAGTTTTCCTAAGATATTTATTTCCTCCTCCTACCTGAAGCCTCCCTTCCTTTTCAAAAGCCTTTGAGGCTCACACCATGGGGCTTTACAGAGCTATATTCATTCCTGCAGTCACCCCTCAACCTATAGAGAGTCTCTCTCCAGTAACATTTTGACAGTGACTTGTACTTTTACTCCTGACAGGTGCATAATTCAAAAAACACAAGGCTCCCTAAAGCTAGGCATAGTCTTTGAGACTGAAGATACCACTCTAAAACAGACACCGACTCTATCTTTGAGAAGTTTTTGGTTTCCAAAGGTATACAAGTGTTTGAATTATAAACCATAACATGGAATACTAAGTGGAAAGTAGGGAGAGGCCTCAATGACCTTCTTAGCATGGAAACATATCCATGATACTTAAAATTGGAGCAAAACAGATACTGTGAGCCAGTTAATATAAAGACATGTGCAAAGCCAAAGAGTGGGTTGAAAAATTCTTTGTTTATAACTTCTTGAAGGATATTCTATGCATACAGGACATTGTTTCTAGATATCAAGAAAATAAACAAAAATTTTGTGAAAGTGCTCAATTACTTTTCATCAAATTATCAACATTATGAATGACAACCAGAATTGGCCACATATACATATACACATACATACTCATATCATCCCCTGATGCTTAATATGGGCTCCAAATACTGCTAACATTGCTATGCTTAGCCTGATGAGACTCCATAGATAGAGTAAATGCCTAGTCTCCACATGCAGTCATTGACATGTGCTTTGTGATTTACAAGTCAGCTAACATGTAGTTCCTTCTCAAAGCAATTAAAATTTAGCTTGACAGTCATATTTATAATAGTCAGAAGCTGAACACAACCCAGATGTCCCTCAACAGAGGAATGGATACAGAAAATGTGGTACATTCACACAATGGAATACTACTCAGCTATTAAAAACAATGACTTCATGAAATTCCCAGGCAAATGGATGGAGCTTGAAAATATCATCCTGAGTGAGGTAACTCACTCACAAAAGAACAAACACGGTATGTACTCACCGATAAGTGAATATTATTAGCCCAAAAGTTCAGAACACCCATGATTCAATTCACAGTAACTGTTAGACTGAGCATGGGGTCCCAGATGGAGGAGTTGGAGAAGGGACTGAAGGAGCTGAGGGAGTTTGCATAGCCCCACAGGGAGGGAGCAACAGTGTCAACTGGTCAGCCCCCCCACCCCCGTGCTCGCAGAGACTGGACCACCAACCAAAGAATGCATATGGAGGGGTTCATGGGCTGGCCATATATGTGGCAGAGGAGGGCCTTGTTGGCCATCAGTGGGAGGAGAGGCCCTTGGGTCTGAGAGTGTTAGATGTCCCAGTATAAGGGAATGCCAGGGAGGGAAGACAGGAGTGGGTGGGTGGGTGAGAGAATACCCTCATAGAGGGGGGGGGTATAGAGGGTTTCCAAAAGGGAGACCTGGAAAGGGGAAAACATTTGAAATGTAAATAAAATATCAAAAAAAAAACCTTATCTTGAGTGATCACCATTTCAATAAAGAAAAAAATAGAATGCCCTCATCTTAAATTAATAGACTATGTTATTAAGACCCACAGAGGTCTACAATAACCTTTTCTTTTATATGGAGTATATGCAACTAAAAGAGTCAAGAGGGAAAACCTTGTGGAGTAAAATTATAGTTATACAAGTTCTGTGTTCTTTTCTGGGGAATGTAGAACTGTGCAGAAATTTAAATGATATGATATCTGTGCTTTGCTTTAAAATAGTTTTGTAATGAAAACTATGGGCAAAGAGTAGCAGAGAGTGGTTAGAAAGAGAGAAAAAAGCAGTCAGAATGCAGATGTTATGAAAATCATGAGGGGAAAATGAAAAAGAGTTCTTATTAATGTCATCATCACTGAACTCACAGATTTGGGCAAGTTTACAGTAAGACAGCCCATAAACCATTGAAAAATGTGAGAAGGGGCTACTGGGAAAAGACTCCTTCCAGTGTCCCTGGGTCTCAGGTAAACCAAAAGCAAGTGATCATCATATAAACACTGGCTGCTCCTCCATGCAAATCGGAAACCAGTTAGCATTATTTGAACATCTATGCAAAAAAATTTTTAAATACACCTTAACACGCCTACTGACACAATATTTTCAACCCTAGAGAAGACAAAAATAAAAACATCACTTTCTATTTTATTTCAGATCATTTATTGAAAACTAGTATATAATTTGCCTTAGATTATTAATGATGATTGAAGAAGAGGAGGAGGAGGAGGAGGAACTTCCATTGGTTCAGTCACACCATGTTATATGTCAGAAATCTGACGTAAGGACAACATGAGAATGTTTGGACTATAGTCCTAAGTTTATCGTCTACATACAGTGCTTCCTCCCTTCCTGTTTTTAACAGGTCATTGCTATTCCACAATCCATATTTAACTAGCAAAGAAGCACAATGCCTTTCATAACATGCTCTCTCTGGCAAAGCCATCTTAATTTGATTCCTGTAGCAATAGAATTAAAGAAAGAATAGAGATGGTATGGCAGACTGGCAATATGTGGCAAAAGAATGACCTGACCCAAGTAAACAGACACTGGAGTGTGCTGCTTGTGTTGTGTACTGATGCCCTGTCCTGTAAACTAGGTAGCTTGGGAAAACTATTGCTATCTTTTGTTCTGTCTTCTTTCCTATAGAATTAGATTCCTGGATGTGTTAGAGCACACCTGCAATCCAGCTACTCAGAAAGCTGAGGTGGGGTCCAGTCATTCTTTAACTTAAGAATTTTCATTATTTTCCATGACACACAGAGTGAGAGTCATAGGCCCATAAGATACTGAAGCCAACAAATCAGATTAGCCTAGACAAACCATCATTCTTCGATCTGAGTCTACATAAGTTCTTATGCAGTGGCTAGGCATACCCCGCTGGCATTCTCCCTTCAGACAACTAATCACATCGCCATGGAGCTTCTCCAGTTCCCACCAAGGAGCAGTTATCTTCTCTAATCTGCTTTTCTTTTCTATATACACTTGTCACTTAAATATAATAGATGTGTTTGGCTGCTTTTGTCTATCTTCCACCATTAAGAAGGAAGTTCTATGAGGCCAGGACTTTGTCCTTTGTGCCCCCACTGTATCCCTGTACCCAGAAAGTGATGGGCACACACTTGTCATCTGCTAGGTGACTGACAACAGGCTGCATAAATAACAGGTCTTGTGGAGAGCAGATGAGTACTTCTGTAAAAAAGAAAGATTATGACAGGACTTTTTCTGTTGCTTCTTTGTCCCTGTTTACCACTCTAGAAGCAGTGGAGCCTGTGAGAATGGAACCTAAAAATGAGGTGGACTAAAGTCTCACCAAAAAGTCAACTTTATTCAGAGCACCAGACAGTTTATACTCTGAAAGGTATGATTCATAGAAATAAATTGTCCAATCACAAGGATAAACCATACTTAGTACACAAACCTCTATCTTGTTTTGTTTTGACCATAGATGTGTATAAGCAAATCACAATAATCAATTGTAATGAATAATCTAAAGCAAATTCACTCCTATCCACTATGCCTGGGCAGAGACAAAAAGCACATTCCAAGAGCATTTTCATGATTTTGAAGAAACTGAGGTCATAAGACTCTTGTCTTGTTTTCTTGGCATTTTTTCACAAGCATGCAGAACCCTGTTCTGACAGTCCCCACTAATGCTTAACTTGACATTTGACCTGCTATTTTCATTTTGTTTTAATACAACTCATAATACAAAATGATTCTAAGTATAAAGAAAATTAGGTTATAGTGGCATCCACTATAGTGGATTCAGAATAATCTGAAAAAGAAACTAAGAGAGTTATTCAGCATTTTCTCATGATTTTGATATAACTTGAAGATAATACTTTAACTTATAATTGATATGACTACTAGTATCACAAATATTCTACTCATAGCAAAGACTTTTAAAGCTAAGTAAAACTTTCATCTTGTTGTCAAAATCTAACAACTACAAAATGAGACCAAGAGCTAATTATACTTTGTACAAGAAACCAATAAAAAATAAAACTGTCAATAGCTAAACCTGTCATTTCATTCACTTGAAAATACTTAAGGGGTGGGGGATAAAGAGTTCACTTGGTGTTTAAAAGTACTTGCTGTGAATCCAGAGAACCTCAGTCCAGAACCTATGTGGCAGCTCACAACTTCCTATAACTCTAGTTTTAGGGGATCCAACTTCATCTTCTGGCCTCTGTTGGTACTTGTACTTACCTCACATAACCTACACACAGACCCACACACACAATTAAAAAGAAAATAACTCTTTTAAAAAATACTTATATATATGCTTTTGCAGTTCCAAACACTGTTGTGAAAACTTAGGGGAACTAAATCCCATTAACTCAGTTGTAAAATAAATCTTTTGCTCTAAACCTTAATATCATCTCATTTTATGGATGCAAGCAGTGAAGCACAGATCAGTGAAGTCAGCCATTCCAAGTGTACAACAGGCAGTTGGGGAGTCAGGCTTTGACTGTATCAGTCTTCTCTCAAAATCCATCTTCAATAATTTATATTATTCTTTAAAAGGTCACAGCTAATCTTTTTAATCAAATTTTTGATGTGTAATATTTGATATATTAAGTATGATAAAAATAATATCCACAAAAGAAAAATCCCATGGCAAAAACTAAAAGAGTACAGCTTGGCATGAACAGTGAGTCAGTCCTTTTCAGGAAGGCTTGGGGTATTGCTCATCAGTAAGTACATGGCTAGCACACATAAGGCCCTGAGTTCAGTCCCCAGCATCAAAAAGTAATAACAACAATAATAATCTCCAGAATTTGCAACAAAATACCACATGCCTATGGTTAACATGACTTCTGAAAATGTCCCTTAGCACAAGGACGTTACACAAAATGGTTATAGAAGAACAAACCAGCCCTCCTGAATTTTACTCTGCCTGTGTTTGCAGGAGATTCTGCACATACTGTCCTCTCTCAAGACTTCTACACTCCAGCCTGCCAGTCTGGAGATGACAAGCTGCTTCCCTCATGTTTTGCAGCTAAAGATGGACATGTTTACCTGTGGGCATCTTGAAATTTACCATTCCCTTGTGTTCAAACCAAATGACTGCAATTTCCAAGCCGTGCACAATCAGTGCTCTGGTTGCAAGGAATACAGAGCATTAGTAAATGCCTGTATGGGTCCACTTAGAACTCACAATATTCCTGCCATTGTGAATATTAGCATTAACAATAAACATGACTAACAAGACCAACCTTCACCTAAACCCCCAATGTGCTAGGCATTGTGCTTGTGTTGTTGTTGTGTGCTTGTGCCTGTTTTCTCATTTAGCCCAAGGCAAGTACTTCTTGCTTGCTTTAGAGCAAAGAAAGATGAAGAACAGTGAATACAGCTCCTCTGCAAATGTGGAAGCAGGAGCAAGAAAGCAATCAGGTTGATCAGTGTCTCTCAGATCTGCTCCTCTTCTGTGGGTGCTTTCTTCCTCTGGATGACACAGTTTGTACAGCAGTGTTCACCCATGAATCTTGAGAACAAAGTAGAATTTGACCCTCGTGGTTTAGCTATAACTGGAAAAGACAACTTGCACAAAATTTTCTCGTAAAGCCTGTTGCCACGATCCTTGAGAACAGCATGTGCTCTTCCAGATGAAAGTGATAAGATGGGCGATGTTGCTGAGAGCTCCAATTCCTGTTAACCAGGCAGCTGCAGGAGAGGCCACTTCCGCTGGTCTCCATGGAAGCCTGTGCATTGGCTTCTTGGAGGAAGCTGGCTCAGACTACCAGAAAACCACATTCAAGAGGTTCTCACTGATGAAGGGCTATTAACAGGAAATGGTCACTAGATGGCCATAAACCCACTAAGCTGGCAGAGGAACCTTGATGTCATTCTCTGGATATAGCCAGGCTGACAACACACGTGAAGTTTTGAAGGGGAGTAGCTGAAAACAAAGGAGTCTCTGACCAAATTATACTGAAGTCATTCACCTGCATATGGAAATTTAACATCATACCAATTTCTGTAAGATCTGGTGTCCAAAGAGCTGTAAATTTTTTCAGAGTGTTCTCATGACTGGTAGATACTGATAATACCCTCTAGTCAGAAAACAGACACAGACACAGACACAGACACACACACACACACACATACACACATACACACACACACACACACACACACACACTCCATGTCTTCTACTTTGCCCTAGGTTCCTTCAAGTTCAGTCCCTCAGCTCTCTGTACCTCTGTCAGATCCTTTCTTTCACAAGCTGTAGGAATACTCTAAGGGTTCATTTCAGGTTTTTGCTCATTCCATCATGAGTCTTCTCTTTCAACCACACTATAATCAAAAGACTTCTAAAAGGTTGTAGTTTCCCCTAGCCAAACCATGGAACTCTAAGATACAAGTCAGTTCTTCCCTATGGGTAAGATGAGGAAAGATGGTGATTGAAAGAATCTTTGAATCCCACTATCACAGTAGTTTCTGCAGATCTTGGCAAAATCCCATTTCTTATTACTTTCAAGATTTTATATTCCTATACCACAAACAAGCTTTTGAACTTAAAAACACATTTTCTGCCCCAAGCACTTGGCCCTTAAGATTTATGTGTTTGGTATGGGTTTAGACTAATCATAAGTCCAACTGACATCTCTTTTCTAAGGTATACCTGCCCTCCTGCAGAAAGCAATGTGTGAAGAAAATTACATGGTAGGAGAGAAAGGTAGTGAGTTCCAAGCTCCCAAGGAGCAGGAACATGAAGTGCAGAATTCTGAAGAAGGGATCTCAGAGCAGTATCAGCTCAGACTGCTTCCTGCAATGCAGAACATTTTCTTCTATTTTGAGGTAACTCTAATAATGATCACAGAAGAGTTGATGTAACATTTGCCTTGTACCAGTATCCTGGATGAGTTTATTCTTTAATCCCCACACCCCAAGCCTTCTTATCTTCTTTCACAGATAAGGAAAGGGAGTCTTAGAGATATTCATTAGCTTATGGAACTCACAAAAGTGGTAGAACCAGGCACTGTTTTAGTATCTGGATCTACAAAGGTTCATGGCACAAAAATATATAATGAAAAGTTAAGTGTACAGACTGAAGCAACATCAGACATGTAAATGCACCCTGGCAACCATTTGAATGGGTCTGTAATAAATATTCATACACAGAGAGGCACGTGATGAAAGATTATGGAAGAATGTCTCCTAAGATTCATGCCTGAATTGATTCACAAAGACTAAGCTTGATGCTTAGACTGTAGAATAAATTAAGAGGAAAGATTATTTCAAATCCATAAAAGGAGCAAAGGCAAGCTTAAATGTGATTTTTATCAGTTTGTACTCTTTCTCCAGTTAACTACAAGTGAGTCAGAAACTCAGTGCCTTAGAGTAACAGTCACATTGCTCATAAAGCTGCAATTTGGGTGAGGTCAGCTTAACTGTGCTTAGCATAGTATCATCTGAGGTAGGATGAAAATGGGAGAGAGGATTGAACAAGCACTTACATGTGAGCCAGCTTGAACAGGCAAGCTGAGACCTATGCTGGGAAGATGAGCTGCTAGCCCTCCCCCTAGCCTGCCCTTGATGTGTATGCAAGGTGAGCATCCTTCAGAGACCCACACATATGAAGCCATAATGCAGTTTGGATCTAATATGTAAGTGAGGCAGAGTCATTTCCCATAGTCTACTTGCTAAGATGGTGACACAATGCCATCTGAATTCAACACAAAGAGGGAAGCGTCAGCATGTGGGGGATAGGGGTGGGTGAAGGTACTTGGGGAGCATATAGAGGAGCACATGGAACAAGAAATGTGACTTGTAATATATTTTAAATGCAGTACATGGCAAAAGTCCAAGAATATAAAAATAATATAAAATGTAAATAATGTAATTTCCTATAACTGAATCTGTCCTTGTTCAGATCTAATCTCACTACTAGCTGCATAGGGTCACTGCATGGAGAGGTTAACAACATACAGCTTAGAAAAGAAATTTTCATTCACATGAAATCAGCATGAGTCCCCATACTGTGGGCTGAGTGTGAGAAAGTCTTGTCATCAGACATAACACTTGTGTCTCGTGTCTCAGCCACACGACAAACATATACTCATGAGTTGACTATAGTGTGGACTTAGTTACCAACTTTATCCAAAGGCATAAGTTTGATTCTTGATTGAAAGAGAGTTGCAAGCTATTTGTCCCAGACAGCCATGTGGATCTCTTTCATAAAAGGCCATGTTGATGACTTGACCAAGAATCCCAAATGTTTTTTTCAGAATAATTTTAAGGAAGGCCCTTATTATTTTTGACAACGTGCTTAGAATGGCTTGAATTCATTCAGTTTTATCATATTTTATCAAGTCAACAATTGTAACATTTTACTATAACAGTCTGTCAAAGACTAATGTGTGTATATCCTACAAGGATCAAAACATGAGTGGTTTAATATTGTATGTCATACCAAAGGCTCTTGTAGATGGTTCTCTCTGGCAACTCAGAGTGATACTGAAGCATTAGGCTCTTCTCAACCAGTGTCATCTGACTTTGAACTTTCTGCTTATTAACCACCCCCTTTGCTCTTCATGAGATCACAAGAGACACAGAACAGGAAAATACTGAGTCTGTTTTTCTCTCATAGAGATGTGAACAAAAGTAATGATGAGCAAATGCATATATTGATCTTGTTCCCATGGAATTTATGAGTGAACTGAGGTTAATCAATCACATAGATATGGGGTGGAAAGGAGATTCCTTGTATGAAGGAAGAGCTCCTGATTCTATGAGAGTGTTGTGGTTTACTCTTAGCTTGAAGACACCTGAAATACTCATTTGTCAGAAGTCAAAACTTCAGGATACTAGGCAAGGATATGGAGCCATTAAGAGGTGAAGCCAAGGATTAGTACCCCGATCCTTAGCTGAACTGAGAGTGCTGCTTTCTCTGGAGTGGGGGCTGTTATAAAAACCTAATCTATGCCTCATTTGTTCCTCCAATTGACAGTCTGAGGTATGATCACTTCCTCATGCATGTGTGCTTATCATTTCTACCTTTTATGATGTGATACAATCAAAGCTCCAAATGCCAACACCTTGTCCTTGAACCTCCAAACTTGTAAGAACTAGATAAAGCTCTTTTCTCTGTAAATAGTCTACTTCAGATATTACATTATAGTGACAAAAAAAGCTAACAGTGCATATTATAAAGTGTATATTATATTGGAACAGACTTTATGATATGTTCCACTTTATGATACATTGTATTATAAAGAGGCCAACAGGGACAAAAGGAAAGCTTTTGTGGGGTGATAGCTGAACTGAAACTAAAGGGTGAATATGAGAAGAAGGGATGGAAAAAGAGAGGAACTTAAAATCAAGGGACTTAAAGAAGGGCTAAGCTCACAGGATGCTGTGTGGTTCAAGTGACCTGGAGGGACTTTATCCTGAAAAGCATAAAGAACCATTGACAAGTTTTCAGCCTGAGAAGTTTTAAACTCTGTCCATTGCAGAACGTGTAACCAGAAGCAAATGGTCATGGGACACTAGTTGTTTGGTTTGTCCTTCCACACCTCCAGCCATACCATACTTCTTTGAGGCTATAGTTGATGTTCTCTTACCTCCTTAGCAATGCTTGTGCTCCTTAGAGCCCCTCCCTAGATTCTTCCACTTTACCACTTAGAGTCAATACTCTTAAAATGCAACCTCAATCACATCACTTCATTTTAGAGACAGGATCAGTAGAAAATAGAATCCAACCACTCTGTTTTTGTGATCCAATATAATCTGTCTTTCTGCCCCCATAGTGGACTCCCACTCTTTCTCAGATCAATCTCCCTTGAACAAACTTTATCATTAGTCTAGTAGTCATACCCTGCCACCTCCCTAGGATGACCTACTTTGAGATTCCCTTACCCTATTCCTACTCCTACTCCTCTATTAGAACAACACCTATGTCACACTCTGAATTTCCATAGAGCTTCCATACATCTCTCCCTGTGGCCTCAGAACTCTTGTTTCCTATGCCTTAAGTATCTGCAACCAGTTATAATAAATGTACAAGTCTGTGATGCTCTGTAATTGTTTACATCAGTTCAGTTTGCTTCTCTGGGGCCAAAACAAGTTTCTTGTGGGCAGGAAACATGTGTTTTAGATCTTGGATGCCATTCACAACTCTTAGCTAAAGGATAAACATCAGGGACAATGTCAAGACTACACTGACACTTGGTTTGTCTGGAGATGGCACACTCTATTTTATAAGCAACAGTGATATCTAGTGGTCAGAATGCTGCATAACTTCTTCAGATGAAAGCAATGAGACATGAATAAAAAATTATTACAGATATTTTATGGTGCCAAATTATCCCCATTAATCATGAATGTTTATGAAGGGATTTCAAAAACAGACTTATGTGCTCTGCCTGCCTGGTCACTTTCTCCGTCTCCTTTAGACCAGTGGCCCAGAGACATGCTGAAATTTTCCTGCCTGCTTCTTACAAACCACAACTTCCCTTTCCCGTGGAAGATCACCAGAAGTTTTTTGTGACAGTTATGCGACTTTTAACTTTCTGCTTCCTGTACAGATAGAGGTTAATGTGAAAAAATATTTACTTTGGATATAAAATATGTAATTGAGGAAGAAACTTGAGATGGAAACTATGATAGGCAAAGGACAAACTTGTTTCAAAGATCAGTGTGAGAATGACCATGTGCACAAAGCAAAGCTGGTAGACTGTGGCATCTGAGGAAAATGGGATCAAATGTCAACTTTTCCCACTGAAGCCATGCAGTTGTTGTGACAGCCTGATGTCTCTGGGGCTCAATTTCCTCATCCCAAACAAGGATGGCAGACATCTTCCCAAGCCACTTGGGGGAAGGAGGGGGTAATAGAATCCTATATAATAAAATTCTGTCATGGAGCAGAAGTCAATAAACGATAGATAACTATTGTTACTGCTCTATACTTTACTATGGATAAGCCCTCTTCTTTCCAATCTGACATTTTAAAAAACCAAATTCCTGGTTTTTAAAGTTGAAATTGTCACTAAATAATTCTAGTACTAATTAAATTACTCTGTGTCTCCTGGTTTTACTTAATGTTGCAAAATAATGATTTTGTAAAAACTACTTAAAATGTCTAAAACTGAAACAGGAATTCTAATCTCTAGAACTCAAAATGTAGAAGAGGAGGAGGAGGAGGAGGAGGGGGAAGAGGAAGAGGAAGAAGAAGAAGAAAGAAGGAGGAGGAGAAGGAGAAAGAAAAAGAGAAGGAGAAGAAAAAGAAGAAGAGGAGGAGGAAGAGGAGGAGGATAAAAGAAGGCGGAGGAGGAAGAAGAGTGACAAACAATAATTATCTTTGTAAGTAGCACTTAGAAAAATAATATATTTAACTCATTTCCTAATTAGGTTTACTATTGCTATGATGGAACACCATAACCAAAAGTGAGTTGGGAGGGGCTATTTGGCTTACACTTCTATCTTGTAGTTCATCACTGAAGTAAGTCAGGGCAGGAACCTGGAGACAGGAGCTGATACAGAGGCCATGGAGGATTGCTGCATATTGACTTGCTCGAAATGGCTTGCTCAGCCTTCTTTCTTTATAGAATCCAGAACCACCAACCCAAAAATAGCACCATCTTCATTGAGCTGGGCCCTCTAATATCAATCACAAATTAAGAAAATGCCCTACAGGCTTGCCTATGGCCTGGTGGCATTTTCTCAATTGAGGTTCCCTCCTCTCTGATACCTCTAGCTTGTATCAAGTCGACATAAAAGTATCCAGCATACTCAGGGAATCTGGATCTGAGAAAATTAAAAATGCAAGAGAAATGCAAACAAGCATGTCACAAAAACTCTAAAAGCCCTGTGCAAATTTTCTTGCTCCCTGTGGGAAGAGTGTGAATAACAATTGTCCCTTTAAAATGTGTTTTGTTTAGAAAACATCACCAGTCAAGCTTTTTTACATAAAGAATATTGTATGTAATGATTTTCTTTCTCATTGTTCTCACAAATGAGACCATAAATAAATCTCAATTTTATAACTCCACAGATACTCTACAGTAAGAAGTATCCTAGTATGTTTAACTGTCAACTTGACACAGCCTAGACTCACCTGCAAAGGTAGTCTAAATTGAAGGACTGCTCAGATTAGACTGGCCTGTGGGCATCTATTTAGGGGGTTGTCTTGATTGTTAATTGATGTAGGAGGCCTCAGTCCACTGTGGGTGGCACCACTACCTCGGCATGTGGGTCTCTGCTGTATAAGAAAGCTTTCTGAGCATGAGCCTGAGTTAACCACCAAGCATTGTTCCTCCACACTTTCAGTTTCTGGTTCCTAATTGAGTTTCTGGTCAACTTTATGAAATGATAAACTTTGATCTAGATGTGTGAGTCAGATAAATCCTTTCCTCCCCTGAGGTACTTTTAGAGAAGAAGAAGCAATACCTGTGATACATCTTGAAGAATATCAAAGAACATATGAATTGCTAGGCTGGTGGCTTTCGAATTCTCTATATGAAGCATTGATTGAGGATAATGAACACATGCTTTCTCTGAATGGCAGCCTTGACAAAATTAGCAAATGATCTTCTCTGCTCCTCAGACTAGTTCAGCAGAGTGCTTGTAAAAATCTGGACTTCTCATTTTCTCATTTGTTACCTTGGGCTTAAGCAACCTCAAATTTCAAGGGTGCTAAAGCTAGAGGTTTATTTTCTACATATATGATGGGCACTGCAGGTTAACTGCAGGTTCTGTCTCAAGTCATTTTCTTCCTGGGACCCTGCTGAAGAGGCAACCACTAAGAGGGAGAGAAAGACCCAACTAGACATCTATTGCCACCAAATGAAATTTTCGGTACCAGGATTAGGTTACATCTAATTATGTCATTGGACAAAGGGGCCTCCTGAAAACCCGGAAACAACCCAGGCTATTGACAAGGCTATTAGTGGCTCTCTTCAAACTGATAGTTAAGGCCCTGTTGCCAAAAACAACATCTACATAACTCAGGAAACACAGAGAAGTTGAGCTGGTACCTACCTCAAGCCTTCATCCTTACTGACTAATGTTCATGGTACTGCATGATACTAGAGGATAAAGGTAAGCACCAACTGAACTACAAACCCTGTGATCTACAATGATGACCTGCCTGCATGATATGTTGGTACAATCATGGCACAAAACCTGTGGAAGTAACCAACCAATGTCTGATTTGACTTAAGGCCCACTACACTAGATGGAACCCATACACAATACTACCTGAGTAACCTGGGCCTAGATAACCTGGAGACTTAAGGTAAAACCAAATATCACTAGTCTAAAAGGGAGGGGACTCCTAATGATATTCAATTATAGTCATAGATGTGCCTTACTTAGCCATCATCAGAGAAGTTTCCTCTTGTAAAAGATAGGAACGAGAAGAGACTGAGCAATGTACGGAGAGTAAGAGACCTTGGAATACTCATTCCTATATGGATGTCATCATCAAATCTCTACCCTCAGAACTTAGGAGCACTATGGAAAAGGAGTTGGAAAGAATGTATGGTCTTTTGTGACTGGGTTACCTCATTTAGGATATTTTCTAGTTCCATCCATTTGCCTAAGAATTTCATGAAGTCATTGTTTTTAATAGCTGAGTAGTACTCCATTGTGTAAATGTACCACATTTTCTGTATCCATTCCTCTGTTGAAGGATATCTAGGCTCTTTCTAGCTTCTAACTATTATAAATAAGGCCACCATGAACATAGTGGAGCATGTGTCCTTGTTATATGTTGGAGCATCTTCTGGGTATATTTCCAGGAGTGGTATAGCTGGGTCCTCAGGTAATACTATGTCCAATTTTCTGAGGAACTGCCAGACTGATTTCTAGAGTGGTTGAACTAGCTCACAATCCCAACAACGGAGGAGTGTTCCTCCTTCTTCTCCACATCCTTGCCAGCATCTGCTGTCACCTAAGTTTTTGATCTTAGTCATTCTGACTAGTGTGAGGTGGAATCTCAGGGTTGTTTTGATTTGCATTTCCCTAATGACTAAGCTCAAAAACTCAAGATACAATTCACAGACCACATGAAGCTCAAGAATAAGGAAAAACAAAGTGTGGATGCTTCAGTCCTTCTTAGAAGGGGGAACAAAATACTCACCGGAGAAAATATGGAGACAAAGTGTGGAGCAGAGACTGAAGGAAAGGCCATCCAGAGACTGCCCCACCCGGGGATCCATCCTATATACAGTCACCAAACCCAAACACTATTGTGGATACCGAAGTGCTTGCTGACAAGGAGCCTGATATAGATGTCTCCTGAGAGGCTCTACCAGAATCTGACAAATACAGAGGCGGATGCTCACAGCCAACCATTAAACTGAGCATGGGGTCCCCAATGGAGGAGTTAGAAAAAGGACTGAAGGAGCTGAAGGGGTTTGCAACTCCATAGGAAGAACAACAATATCAACCAACCAGAACCCCCAGAGCTCCCAGGGACTAAACCACCAACCAAAGAGTACATACACATGGAGGGACCTATGGCTCCAGCCACTTATGTAGCAGAGGATTGCTTTGCCAGGCAGCAATAGGAGAAGCCCTTGGTCCTGGGAAGGCTTGATGTCCCAGTGTAAGGGAATGCCAACGTGGGGAGGCAGGAGTGGGTGGGTGGGTGGGGGAACACCCTAATAGAAGCAGGGGGAGGGGGAGGGGATAGGGGGTTTTGGGAGGATCTGAGAAAGGGGATAACATTTGAAATATAAATAAAGAAAATATCCAATAAAAAGGGGAAACCTGACACAAACAAAAAAAAATGGAATGTAGTAGGGATGGAGGACATCAAGGAAACAAGCCCTTCTAGACAGGACAGGGCTAACACACATATGAACTCACAGAGACTGTGGTAGCATGCACAGGGCCTACACAAGTCTAAGTCATATGGGCCCTGGTGTTGAAAGGGAAAGTAGACACAGACTGCATCTCTGACATACAAGCAATCACCAACTGACTATTGCTCTCAAAGGAAAAATTAGTTTTCTCCAATGAAGTCTTACTGGGTATAAAAACCATACTTAAGGGCAGACCCCATGCCCCGCAGCAGATGGCCAACACAAAATGAACTCAATGGTATTTTTGAAGGTGGTGTTGCTGTTGTTGTTGTGTTTTTGTTATGATTTTATTCTCTTTGGGATTTTTTTGTCTAGGCATTTTTTTTTTTAACTTTAAAGGCCTTTGCCTATATATTATGGTTTTCAATTTTGTGTTTCTTTGGGGTTTCTGTGTATGAATGTGTGTCTCTGTGTCTGTATCTATTTCTTGTGCTTCATCTTTGATCCTTTTTTTCTGTTTGTTTGTCCTATTTTGGGTGTTTTATTTTGTTTGTTGATTTTGTGTTTTGTAGAGGAAGATATGGTGTTGAGTTGGGTGGGTGGGGAGGTAGTGGAGGATCTGGGAGGAGTTAGGGGAGAGGAAACCATGATCAGAATATATCATATGAAAATAAATCTATTTTCAGCTTAAAAAAAGATTCCTGTTAAAAGTTGCCACTGATACAAATCACGTGACATGGGCTCACCACATCTGTGGTCACATCTTTTGCTGTCATGTCTCTCAAAAACACACTCCCAAAACAGATTTTAAATTAAGAGTCCTTTTTACCCACCCCATTCCTCAATCTGACCTTAGTTTTCCATAGAGTCTATAGTATCCTTGCCTGTTGTTAAATTAGAATAATGATTAATGCCACATATTTTAGGAATGAACCTTCTTAAACTAAGTTGTTTTTAATCACTTGCTAAACAGAACATTTCATAGCAAAGAAAACAAAACAACAAGACAAATCTACCAAAATAATCTTCCTTTACACAATATAGGGACCTCTATCAGGACATGAACAGACAAGTTCTCACAGTGGAGAGCTCAGTATCGTTCTGAAGGAAAGCAAGTTTCCCTGGAGAGCTAACGGCAGACATTATCATTTTCCCCATTGTCACTGCCAAGCTCCCAGAATATCTCCCATGGGAGAACATCTATCCACTCCATATGCTTGAAATCATTTTTGGATCTCTGCTAATACTGAAATGAGTTATGTGTTTTTATCATTTTAATAGCTAATATAGCCTTGTTATTATCAAATAAAACCCAGAATTTTCTCAGTACTATATCATCAGTAAATAACAAACTTGGTGGCCAATAAGTATTTATTAACAGCCAAAGCAGGAGATTTAGGGCTTTCTAACTAACTTTCAGGATCCCAGTGTCTGTGGTCAGTTTTCAAAAGTCTGCTTTTGTTCACTCAAGAGGACCTGAAGTCCTGAAGAGAGGCTGCTGAAGTACAGAAAAGCCCCAGGTGGGTAGCAGGAGTGCTCTTTCTCAACAGTGCCCACCATGTTCTGCTGGGTGGGGTGACACATGGCCAGGGTTAACTAGCTTCTGTGTCTGACTTTACCAGAGGTCATATTTCATTTTATGCACATTCATACTGAATTCGATGGTTTACAGCTAAATGGTTCTAACCATCCCGTCTTCAGAATACACAATGCTATTGTTTAAAACATTCAAAGGTTGAAGGGTAAGGCGGGTAGGCGTTCTTGGTTAGACTAAAACATCTCCTTCCATACCACTGCAGACCTTTCTACTGAGGCCCTTCAGTACCCTAAGAAAAAAATTGTGGTTCTCCAAGCCAGGAAAGCACAAAATCTATCAAAGGTATTTTAGGAAAATTATATGAAGCCATTTGAAAAATGGAATAACTCTTCCTTCTATGTCTCCTCCCATCTTTCTAGGTTTTAACTCCTTCTACCTAACCTTGTTCCACCTCCTTTAACAGATCTACATTCCAAAGCCTCCTATCTATTAAGAACCTAGAGTAATCTTTACTAACTCCCTACCCAAAATCTACAGTACAATGCTCAAGGCAGAACAATTCGGGTTGAAAAGTCTCTGGTTTCCACCATCACTCACTCAGATTAGCATTCTGAGAAACTATTCATTTCTCTTCGGCCATATGTAGAATTCTAAACTAGATAGACCTAGATGATAAATGCTGCTATAGTTTGTTTCTCCAAATTTAAAATGTCATTGTAATTCGTAGTATATTGAGAACATAAAACTATTTGCTAGAATCCCTGACAGAACATTAACACACTGCATCAAAAGAGACCTAGTACTTAAGAAACCCTCACACATAGCACAGATGCCTTAGATGTGAATTCAAACATCTGTCCTGCTTTGTAGCAATAGCACAAAAATCTTCTCCTGTAGTTATGTTTTACTGTCCTCTTTTCTGATGCCTTGAGATACCAAGAATTTACTGACTTTAAGAGGATTGCCCTAGTTCTTACTTAAAACAGACAACAACAACATACCCCTGTACACAAGCTCAGAGTCAGAACCTTGTCCTCCTTTTTTCTTTCTTTTTTTTTCTAATTGGATATTTTCTTTATTTACATTTCAAATGTAATCCCCTTTCCTGGTTTCCCCTCCCAGAAACTCCCTATTCCATCTCCCTCCCCCTGCTTCTATGAGGGTGTTCCCCCACCCACCCACCCATTCCCACCTTCCTGCCCTGGCATTCTCCTACACTGGGGCGTCTATTGAGTCTTCATAGGACTAAAGACCTCTCCTTCCATTGATGTCTGACAAGGCCATCCTCTGCTATATATGCAGCTGGAGCCATGTGTACTCCTTGGTTGGTGGCTTAGTCCCTGAGAGCTCGGGCGGGGGGGGGGGGGTGGTCTGGTTGGTTGGTATTGTTGTTCTTCCTTTTGTTGTTGCAAACCCCTTCAGCTCCTTCAGTCCTTTCTCTGACTCCTCCATTGGGGACCCCACACTCAGAACAATAGTGGCTTCAAGCATCCACCTCTGTATTTGTAGGGTTCTGGCAGGGCCTCTCAGGAGACAGCTATATCAGACTCCTTTCAGCAAGCATTTCTTGGCATCCACAATAGTGTCAGGGTTTGATGACTGTATATAGGATGAATCCCTAGGTGTAACTGACTCTGGATGGCTTTTCCTTCAGTGTCTGCTCTACATTTTGTCTCCATATTTGCTCCTGTGAGTATTTTCTTCCCTTTTCTAAGAAGAACCGAAGCACCCACACGTTGGTCTTCCATCTCCTTGTCCTGCTTCTTCACCAGGTTCTCATACTATCTCTAGACCTAATCACCATAGGGCCAAGTACTGGGCAACTAGAGGTGTCTCCTAAGCCCCAGAGCATATTAGGGTTATTCAGAATAGACAACTGTGAGCAGGCTTACCTAACCCTTCTAATGAAACAGCAATAAAGGTGATTGCCTGGTTTTCCTGTATTCTCACTGTCCTGACTAAGCCAAGTGCTATACCATAAAACCCTACTTGACAGACCTGTTAGGCTAAATTTCTTCCTTCATGACAGTTCCTTCTAGGCCTGTATGTATAACTATACCTTGATCATTTGGAAAGTTTGACACTGTACTGACTGAGCTATCTAGACTACTTCTGCGCTCATCTTAAGCAATCCATTTATAACTATTTAGTTTTAAAAATATTTTATTAGTACACATATTATTATTTGTGTTGTAAGTAATTTTACAGGATCCAGAATATTAAATACTTTTTTTTCAGAACAGAATGATAACACAATTCTTTGAAGGTATTTTGAAATGAACTACAAAATCTCTAAAAATCTAAATACTACAACTTATCTAAAGGAAATTAATTTTCCCTCCTTAGATTAGAAATTATCTCAGAAGCCTTTATAAACTCAAATGGAACATCAATGCTTTTTAGAACTTAATTGTTCATTTATATCCAGTGGTTCAAGCCTAACATTGTAGAAAATGCTACAAGCGCAGTGATCCCTCACATAACTGGCTATTATTTCCTTGTCCCAAGGAAATTAGTTTTGTGACTTTTCTTTTCCTTTTTATTACATGTTGCTTAGGCTAGTTTCTAAATATTGACTTATTTAAATTAGCTTCATATTAACATGTGAATGGCTATGTATACAATCATATATAGGCCCATGTAAATGAATACACACACACACACACACACACACACACATGCCACCACACATATTTGTATCTATCTGATTTAAGACCTCTCTTTTAAGACTCAGATACAATTTAATAAAACTCAAGCCAGTCAATGACAAATAACAAAGTAAGCATTAGAATCTTACCTCCTCATCTTTAAGATGAAGCTACAGTACCATTTTTATGGAATTTTGGTGAGAAGCTAATGAGCAATTGTCTAAATCTACTTAGCACCTAGCAAAGACTGAAAACTCTGTGAACAGGATGGAGTCAGGGCACAGACACCCAGTGATTTGGGGCTATTTTCACATTGCTGTCTGGTTTCCAGAACTCTTTCATATATAACTCCACCACCCCTTTACAGATGCCTTTGAGGTAAATGACACAGGATATCAGACCACTTGATCTGAGGTTCAGCCTCAGCCTATTGTCTTAGACATCTGCTCACAGAGACAATGAATAAACCTGAGCAACCACTGAGCTGAAGAGTTGGGGTTGGGGGGGATTGTCCTGCCTCTGAGATAAGTAAGGGTTGTCCCTACAAGCACCTATAAACCTTGACTGTAATGGTGAATCTTGGATGTGTAGGAAGACAGCAGAACACAGTTCAGAACATAGATTTTGAAGTAGGCAATTTAGCTATTCCACTTGAATAGCTGCATTAACTAGGTAATATCACATCTTCTAAATGTCAATAGACTTGTAAAAACAGGGCTAATAATTCAGTGATTCATAATATTTCTTGCATCATAATATCAAATATTTATTGAAATTCTATATAATTATTCTCATACTTCAGAGAATAAGTGCTTATCGTAGAAGCCATTTATACCATTGCAGACTTTGAGAACAAAGCAATGTTTTTTTCCCTAATATAAGCAGATGCAGGGGTATTCAACACTACATGTACTTAAGGAAACAGGAGGCATGCAGAGGCTGGGCCCAGATCACAAAGAACTCAATGGAGGTGTTGGATTTCTTCCCTAAGACCCAACCCTTCTCTAGAGAAATTTCTGTGGTTCTTTCATTTCACTTAAAAGGGGAAAAAGGCAAAGAGAAAAATCTTCCACTTGAGGAATTCCCTTGTAGAATTTCATGGTTTTGTCCCACACTCTCTTGGGTCTAGAAAATGACTTTGTGTTCCTATGTTTAATATTCTGAGCCTCTGATAAAGATGGATTTTTGTTGAGTTAAAGGCCCACACAGGTTCCAATTTAGAATCAACCCTAAATCTTTTGTGGCTTTCAGTTAGTCTTGGCAGAACACTTTCAGGGTGGGAGGATTCTTAATGGGTTTCTTTAAAGAGACTCTTTAAAGAGTTCATTTAGGCTCAAACCAAAGTAAACTAACCATTCTATTCCCATGGATTTTAGAGACAAGGGTTAGGCTTCAGGAGAAATGTGGTAAGCAGAGCCTGCTGAGAACAGAGCTGATACTGGAGGCCATGAAACTGCAAGTCTATGGAGTCCTTAAAGAGATTTTCTCAGAAAAACCTTTTTAAAGCAACTTTTACTCCTTTCTGGTTCCCACATCTTACAGATGTCAGAATGCACCCATGCATGAACCTGCCTGCATCTGTATAATGTGAAAAGGTCATTATGGTCAAAATGAATCCTAGGAACATGAAATCATAAAATGAACATCTGATAGAACAGAAGAGCTTTACATTTTTCTTGAAATAGCAGTGCAAATTAAAACTCTAACAGAATAAGTAATAACATTTTCTAACCATAGCTCCCTGCTAAAAGGCCCTCTTACTAGACAAACATCTACCTGAGGTTGCAGAAGATAGCAATGTTTTTCTCTGATGTTTCCTCTTCTTCATAGTTTTGATGTTATTGTGTCTGAAAATGTATATAGTTTGGCAGGTTTTCATCCTCTGAATTATAAGAAACTGATATTCTGCTCTTAATTCCTTCTCATAAATACTTAAAAGAAAGAATCCAAATGAAAATTTTTCTTATTTCAAATACAGTTTAAGAATTAAAATGTTTTACATTAATAAGATTGTTTGATATTATAAACCAATAATTCTATAAAAATCAAGAAAAGTTTATGTTTAATCAAACTATAAATGTTTTTTAATTATATTAAGACAAGGTCAAATATATTTTAACTATTTTAAATTGTTTAATAGTTGCTTTGTTTTCAGAATTACTGACACTTACCATCAAATATTTTAGTTTTTGCTATTACAATTATAGATAGATAATAGGTAGATAGATGATAGGTAGTTAAGTAGATGACAGATAATAGATTAATGATAGGTTTATAGATGTTTGATATATGGATGGATGGATAGACGATAGGTGATCAATAATAGATAGATATACAGATAGATAGTCCACTATTTTAACTAAAATTAAAGTGGTATGACCTCAGAACATAGGTTGGTTGTCCTTCAAGGTATTTACCTAGAGGAAATGAGAGCCATATGCTCAGACTGCACTTCCATGTCTCCTGCAGCATCACTCACAAAAGCTGCGATATGAAAATCAACCTAATTGTCTCTTAATGTACAAACAGATAAAGAAGATGTGGTATACATACCATAGAATACTAGTTAGATGTAAAAAGAATAAAACTATCAATTACAACATAAAAAAATATGTTAAGTGAACCTGAAAAATACATTATATGAAATAAGTCAAAGACAGAAAGGAAGATACCACATGATCTCACTCAAATGTGGGATATAATATCACATAGAAGTTGAAAATAGAACAGCAGCTACCAGAGACCAGAGAAGTGGGAATAGTAGGAGATTAACCAGTGGGTATAAGATTATTTGATAAGAAGAGTAAGTCCTGAGGTTCTATGGAATCGTGAAGTGAATATAATTAACAAATATTTATCAGCTAAAGACAAAAAGAAAGAAGGAAAATAACATTTAGTGACACAACAGCTAAACAAAAACATTTGGAGAAACATTTTTAGAGATTTTTATTGGCATAATTAAGCATATATAATAATGAGTCTTATTGTGACATTTTCATACATGTATAGAATATATTTTGATCACATTCACCCCATTACTTTCTCTTAGTCTACCCCTACTCCCAGGAAAACCCTTCCTCTTCTCAAATAGCTCCCTTCTACTTTTGTCTTCACTTATTTATTATGTATTTACCATGACCCACTGAATTTCTCTGGGGTTGTTCATGAAAGTATAAGTGAGAGATTATTTTTAAGAGCATAAGCAACTTGCCAGTGGCTACATCAATGAAGAAAATGTCTCTCCCTGCACCAACAACCTATAGATCATCAGGAATGTATAGGCTTCATAAGACCCTCCTCCATAGCAACAAATTCTGATGGTAAAATGCTGATAGGTCCAATCTTATACCGGTGTACAGTCTACATAAGCTACAACTTATACAGTCTACAACTGCTACAAGATCAAAAAGGCCATGGCCAGGCAATGCCCTGGAGAAAGCATTCTACAGCACTCTGCCCCTTTCTCCAGATCTTACATTTTTTTCAGCCCATCTTCCATGATGTTCTCTTAGCCTTAATAATATCAATGTCTTACTTACAGTATTCACCAATCACTATTGTCAGAAGTTTGGTCAGCTGTGAGCCTCTGCAATAACTGCCATTCACTACAGAAAGACATCTCTATGACAAAAGCTGCCATCAGCTCTAACCCATAGGCATAAACATAAAGATTTAGAAGGCAAGTTTGACAAAAACATTGTGTCTATGTAGCAATATACCAGTTGCAGTTGCACTGGGGACCACTGGTGTTGACTAGGATTATAGTACCAGTTGTGAATCCTCTCCTATGGAGTGGATCTCAAATCCAAGCAGTAAAGTAATTTGTTACCCCCCAAATAATGATACCACTCTTGCACTAGTAGGAACATATTGCCTAGCAGGTGGTTATTAAAATATTTTAAAACTAAATAACACTGCTTTTCTATAAACTTTCTAAGGAAGTTTCTAAACACTTATTCTGAAAAACAAGGAATGCCAAATTCTTTTATACGTCTAGCATACTTTGACAAAAGTAATGAGGAAAATTATAGATAAATATTCTTCATTCATATAGGTGCTAAAATTCTAGACCAAATATTCACAGACTAAATTGGTCAGTTAAAAATAGAATAACAAAGATTACTCTTTCCACCAACATTCTGAAGGCAACATCCTTCCTTGTGCTGTATCTCCAGCAACCACCTCTTAGAGAACATGATGAAAGACAGTATGAATTTGGAAACTCCCAAATCAAGAGCTGAAGAAGGTTCACCTGACATATGAGGCAGGTGGCAGATCATCATACCACTAACTTGCTAAAGCTCACAGTGTACTGAAAAGGCTGAGGCACTAATTGGGCAGATGGCTCCCCACCAGAAGAGATCTCCAGGGTGAAATGCAGAGACTGGGGCCTTTGACTGCACTGAAAGAGTTATCGAAGCAAGTGCTGCCATGAAACATTTTCTGAAACCAAAGAAGGAAACTCTGGATTCACAGAAGATCCAAAATTTCCACAAGTCAGACTTCATAAATCATGCAATGACACAGATAAATAAGAGATAAGGGCAAGAAGAACAGCAGAAGGCTTTCCTAACACCCAAAGACAGAACGGTAAAACCATAAGAATGTAGCTGAAACTTTGATTATCTAGATCACCCAGGCAAGTCACTGTCTATTTTCATAAATAGAAAGAGATTATTTAAACTAGTCTTCTACTCATCAGGAAATGTAGTAGCAGACCCATGTCCCCTGCAATAAATCATATTCAAATTCCTGATCCCACTCCTCATCTCCATGGCCATATGAAATTCAGAATATGATTGCCACTGGTGTCTTCAAGTCACTTATGAGGGTACCATGACCAAATCCTGGCTGTTGAAAACTTGATATGTCAGTGTCAAAAAGGTCACTCTCATCAAGTTATCAAGGCTGCCTCCAGAACACTTAGTGTGATTGAAGTGTTCAACCCTCAATTACCAGCTCAATACTCCAATGAAAGAAAAATAGCCTGCCTGTGTATCTTCCTACCTACAAATAGAAAGTCCCTAAATGCAGCTTCTAGGCACTAGGCAAGACACATTTCTAGGTTCCCCACATGGTGTTGGCAGAATGTTGCAAAGAAACAGAAACTGAGCTCATCCAAAATCCCTGAGGGAAACATTGGAAGGCATGGTTTGATGTGGGACATAAAACCATGCCAGGAAGTTTGGTAAGGTAGAGCAGGCTGAGACCCACAGATTCTGTGGGCATACATCTGAGGCTTAGGTGACTCCCAGCTCCCTGCCAGACTCCTGACTTGGAATACGTGCCATGCTTCTCACATAAAAGAAACGTATCCTATGGTCACATAGGCTCAAAATAGAGTTCTCCATACTAATGAGGTACCTAGAGGCCCAGAGGTCTTATCCAATAAGCTTCCCTTCCCAGACATTCCTCCTTGCAAAAAACCTAACCCTAATCTCAGGCCCACCCTGAGAAGTGGGGTATGGTTTTACACATCCACTTTCTGCCATGACAATAAACTGTTTAGAACCATGGACTGTCTCTTTTCACCAAGATCCACTGTGGGGAGTCATGGAGAAGGCCTTCCCCTACAGAGCCTCAGCCTAATCTCCTGTAGAAGGCCTCCCTGCTATCCCAGCTACAACCTCCACCAAGCCTGCCTCGACAGAGCTAAAGACAATCATCTGGGATGGGACAAGCTCTCCTTCTCCCCCACCCAAGGCTAGATGCTGTCCCCAGCCTGCACCCCCACACACTCCTTTCTGTGACTCCCAGCAGCACCTAGATGTCTATGAGTCTGAGAACCCCCACCTCCAGAGCAGGTGCATTAGCACTTCCCTATGGCCCAGCACCCACCCCACAGAGGTGTAGGATAAGTGAAGTCAAACTCTCTTTGTTCCACCTTCCCCACTGGCCATGCCCAGGGGCTGAGTGGATGGGGGCCAACAACAATAGCTACCCTATAACACAGCTCATCTGAATTCTGCCAAGCCATGTATTGGGTCCTATCACCCATTATCCAGTCCTGTTCCAGGCCAGCCATTCACAATGATCTTCACTAAACTTAATGACTCCTGAAACTTCTGATTCCTGTCAACTTGCCTAACCTATCTTCCTGAAAAACAAATGTCTTCTCTTGGGAGCTCTTCCCTTCCAAAGAAATCTAGAGGACCACACTCTCAGTTGTCAGTAAGTGACCTTTGTGAGGACCTTCAAGTCTCCTTTTCAGAGAATAAGTAGGAGTAAGGGATCATCAATGGAAAGATGACTCAGCCTCCAGACTTAGGGGAGAAGAGCAGAAAGAGACTGGGCATGTTGATCAGGGGACTGTTGGGCTGAGATGGAGGAGGCTGGGAGTGTTGATGCCAATCCTCCTTAGCTGTGGAGTATTGGCGATGGTGGAGTACCACTGACTACTGACAGCACACACGCTGACTGTTTCAATCCTTGAATCTTACATTTCACTTGAACAGAAACTATTTAATTGCAATATAAGGGAATTTGCATAAGTTAATAAGAATTTGAATCAACAATTGTATGTACTAAAATATTATATAAACAGGTATGGTAAAGAGCCTGCATTTGTTATCCAAATGACTGCACTTGTGGATCTACAGAACTCACATCTTTAGTGGTCTGACCACACAAGGGAGACCTGTCCTCTGAAAAGTGGCAGCTGAAAATTCCCTCAGATGTGTCCATTGTCACCAATCAATGACCTGTAAATGTATACTTATAATTAGTTTCAATGTTCCTGAATTTCTACCAACTGAAAAAAACTAATTGGGTTACTGTACAATATTGATAATAGCAAAGTGGAGAAAGGGAACAGTTGAACACTGCTAATGGGAATATAAGTTAGGGTTGTAGTACTGGAAATAATATGAAAATTCTCCAACATGCTAAAAGAATAACCTCCATATGATACAGAAATATCACCTCTGGGAATGCGTGTTGTAAGGACTAGAAACAAGTGTGTGAAAAAATATCACCATTCCATGTTCATTGCAGTGTTATTCACAACAGTCAGGACATGGATCAACCTAAGTGGATGGATGAATGAAAATGAAGCACATTAGTCACACTGCATTTGTGCATGACTAATTATTTCAAAAGAAAGGAACTCTTATCATTTGCAGCGGCACGAATGAACCTGAAGAACACTGTGCTGAGCCAGGCAAAAATAAGCCAGGCAAAAAAAAGATAACTGGACATTATTTATATATAAATTATGAAAACTCGAACTCACAGAAACAGAAAGCAGTAACATGATTAACAAGGCTGAGGGAGAGGAAGACACAGAGAGGGTGGACAATGGGTACAAAGTTAATTAGGTACAAGTAAGAAATTCTTGTTTGCTGTTGCAAGGTAAGTAACTATAGGAAATGATAATTTGCTGTGCATTTGTTTAAGGTGGATCAAAGGAATATGAATTTTTCATCAGAAAGAAATAATGTTTGAGAAGATAAATATGTTTTCCCTGATTTAAACACTACTGACACATGGATCAAAACATCCCATGGAGTCAGGCATGATGACACACACCTGCAATCCTAGCACTTGGGTTAGTGAAGCAGGAAGATTTGTGAAATCAAAGCCAGACTAGACCACATACATAAAGAAACTATGTCTCACAAACAACAATAAAAAAGACATTGCACCCTTGTTGCAGGAAATATTAAAAAAAGAAGGAATATATGGCACATGTTCCTGCATTATGCCCTGGTTCTCTCAGCCCAGCGGGCTGGCCAGCCATGCACAGGCAGGCAATGGCCGACTTGCTTTCATTTCGTGGAGCTCTGACTCAGAGCTCCATGATCTCTCCACCCAGCTCACTAGGTTCCCCCTGGCAAGTCACTACCACACCAGCCCCATGCTTTAAATGCCCCCATGGCCTCTGCTGTGCATATCAGACAAACCCACACTTTGCCGCTGTATCTTTCTCTCTGGAACCCAGATGAGCCACTGCGTGAAGGAAAACACAACACAAACTTAGCTCAGAAACAATGGTAACTCAATCTCTGGACGCATAAACTAAATCCTAATCTTGTAAACCTTATCATAATCTGATTCCTCTGGTGGTGAATCCTTGTGGATCCGCCATGATACCAGCAGACTCTACTAGCTACCTCTTACATACGTGCTATCCCTGTTCCAAAAGAGCTCTCACTCTCCTGCCTCCTCTCTTCCTCTCTCCGACCTTGAAGTCTCCCTGTGCTCCTAGTAATTGGCTCTTTTATTCATTAGGGGATTGGTTCAAAGAAGTCACAGGTGCTGTCACCTGAGTTTTTGATCTTAGCCATTCTGACTGGTGTGAGGTGGAATCTCAGACTTGTTTTGATTTGCATTTCCCTGATGACTAAGGATGTTGAACATTTCTTTAGGTGCTTCTCAGCCCTACGAATTTCCACAGCTGAGAATTCTCTGTTTAGCTCTGTTCCCCATTTTTTGATGGGGTTATTTGGTTTT
>CM052705.1:118554312-118570542 GCA_028551405.1 Uromys caudimaculatus | reverse complement strand
GTATTATGTCCATTTTTCTGAGGGTCTGCCAAACTGATTTCCAGAGTGGTTATACCAGCTTGCAGTCCCACCAACAGTGGAGGAGTGTTCCTCTTTCTCCACCTCCTCGCCAGCATCTGCTGTCACCTGAGTTTTTGATCTTGGCCATTCTGACTGGTGTGAGGTGGAATCTCAGACTTGTTTTGATTTGCACTTCCCGGATGACTAGGGATGTTGAGCATTTCTTTAGGTGCTTCTCAGTCCTGCGAATTTCCTCAGTTGAGAATTCTCAGTTTAGCTCTGTTCCCCATTTTTTGATAGGGTTATTTGGTTTTTTGGAGTATAACTTCTTGAGTTCTTTGTAAATATTGGATATTAGCCCTCTATCGGACATAGGATTGGTTAAGATCTTTTCCCAATCTGTTGGTTGCCGTTTTGTCCTATTGACAGTGTCCTTTGCCTTACAGAAGCTTTGCAATTTCATGAGGTCCCATTTGTCTATTCTTGATCTTAGAGCAAAAGAGTGGCGCATATCTTTAATCCCAGCACTTGGAGGCAGAGGCAGGTGGATTTCTGAGCTCGAGGCCAGCCTGGTCTACAGAGTGAGTTCCAGGACAGCCAGGGCTACACAGAGAAACCCTGTCTCGAAAAACCAAAATATATAATAATAATAATAATAATAATAATAATAATAATAATAATAATAATAATAAAATTTTAAAACATAATTAGTGTATTCTCTAGAAACTCTATTTCTGGGTATATATCCAAAAAGATTGAAAGCAGAGTGTACATTCATAATCATAGACACATTAGTAGCAATTGCCAAAGCATGGAAGAGATCCTACTATGTGCTGACTGATGTGAGGAGGACATACAATCCAGTGAGAATAGCAATCTGCCTTACGTAATCAGAGGGCTTCTGCAGCATGCAGGAAACTATCCTGCTAAGTGAGTAATTCCAAGATGAGCCTTGAAGAAATTATGCCAATCACAAAAGGGGAAGTACTGTATGATTTCACTCAGCTGAGTCACCTACAGTTGTCAGATTCATAGAAACAAGAAACAGAATGGTGGCTGGGGAAATAGGACAAAGAGAGATATTCAATAGGCACAGGGAATCAGTACTGTGATGAAAAGAGTTCTGTGGACGGCGTGAAAGATGCATTTGGTGCCCTCGTTGTCACAGTGGTTACGAAGATGGCGTCTGCTATGTATATTTTAACAAAATTTAACCATTTTCACTTCAGATAGTATTCATCTCTATACCGACAGTCACAGTCAACTTCCTGTCATTAAATCTGCTTTTCACATTTAGCAATTTGTACGAACTTGCTGCTAAAGGTTGTATTTCTTTGGCACACTTTGGCAAAATGTTAACTGGGAAATTATACAAATTCTGTTCACATTGTACCTTTTCTGTCTTCACATTTATTTTTCAGACCTCTGCAAGAACAACTGCCTAAAGCAGGAAGTCAAGCTGTTGGACCTATTGAGATAGTAAGTAAAACCAGGACACAAGTACGTGCATCAGAAAATTGTGGGAATTGGCAGCAGCATATGGAATGCTCTCGTTTGTTTAGTAGTTAACATCTTCTATGTGAAAAACGAAAAAGAAACAGAAAAGGATTCATCATAGCATAGTGTCTGCCACAGTCACTGTTCTATTGCAGTGAAAAGATGTCATGACCAAGGCAACTCTTATAAAAGAAACCATTTAACTGGGACTTGCTTACAGTTTCAGTCGGTCAGTCCATTATCTTCATGGCAGGGAGCATGACAGCAGGGACCATAGTGGCAGGCGGGTGTGGTGTTGGAGAAGTAGTTCAGAGCTATGTCCTGATCCACAGGAAGAGAGAGGAAGAGACACTGGGCCTTTTGAAACCGCAAGGCCCACCCTCAGTGATACACTTCCTCCAACAAGGCCACACCTCCTAATCCTTCAACCCTTTCAAGCAATTCTACTCCTTTGTGACTAAGCATTCAAATATATGAGTCTACGGGTGTCATTATTCAAACCACCACAGTGACTTTCCAAAATGACAAATAAAAGAATCTCAAAGCTCCACAATAATAGATAAGAAAAACATGCAGTCTCTGCACAATGATATCCGCTTTCAGCAGCATAAAGTTCCAGATGTGGTGGGCATAAATGCTACCAGATGGTGCTCAACAGCATGGATAGTTAGCATGACTTTTACTATGTTTATACTTGGAAAAGTTCCAATATATAAGCATTAATTTATGTCACTAGTATAAAATTTCTTTTTTCAAGTAGCCTCTTTAATGATTTTGTTATTCTTTTAGAACTTTATAAATGCATATAATGAATTTTGATAAAATCCACCAATTCTCTCTCTTTCAGTTTTTTCCCTGTCCCATCCCATCAACATTTCCCCCTCCCTCATATGTTCTCTTATAAAAATCCATTGAGTCACTTGGTGCTGCCAGTACGTGCATGGATATAGGGCCATCTATTGGAGCATTCATCATCCAGTGGCATCATGCTTGAAGAAAACTGACTTTCCCATCCCCAGAAACCATCAGTTGCCAATAACTCCTGAGCTAGGAGTGGGACTTCATGGACTTCTCCTAACTCTGTTCTGCGATTTTGTCTTGTTTATTCTTGTACAGGTCTTGTGCATGCAGTTGCAAACACTGAGAGTTCATGTGTGCTATAGCCTTTTCATGTCTATAAATTACTGCTTTAGTTCATTCATCCATGCCCTCTGGATGTTTAATACTAAATCCTTTTAGAAGCTTCTGCTTCTTCTTCCACAATGATCCCTGAGCCTTGGAAAGAGGACACCTTATAAGAGTTACACTTAGAGACAAACATTCCAGTCTCTTATCCTCAGCATATTTACCAGTGCTGTGTTGTCTTAATTACCATGTACTTTAAAAGAAGTTTCTCTGATGAGAGTTGAGAAATGCACTAATCAATGGATATACATATAGAACTTGGGGGACAGTTTAATATTATATCCATTGAGCAGAATTATAGTATTAGGCTCTACCCTAAAGCCTGCAACCAACCAAGTCATTGGATTTTTCCCAGTTGACTGTACCATGCATGAGTTATGTCTTATAGAACAGGCCTTAAATTCAATCGGAAAGTGGCTGGTTATGTTCATGATGCATGTGCCACTATTGAACTATCAAACATATCTTGCAAAGACAGTTATTGTAACTCAGAGTTTACAGTTGGGTAAGATTGTTGATTACTTTTCTCCCCCAGTAACTGAAATAGAACCTTCAGCCAGAAGTGATGAAGCTTTCAATGGAGCAAAAAGCATTGAGTAGGGTTGGTGTGTGATAGGGCAGGGTAGGTGAGAAAATATTGGGAAAAATATAAGAGATAATTAACTCTAGAAAGTTTTTTAAATATCATATGGACACCTACTACTGTAGAAGTGCGCGCGCGTGTGTGTGTGTGTGTGTGTGTGTGTGTTTATAAGTATGTATGTATGTATATATGTATGTATGTATGTATGTATGTATGTATAAAAAGAGTTTAAATGAAGTTACTACCCTACAACAAGTGGACAATGCCTCCCTGGGGTGGCACAGGCTATCAAACAAAAAGTCTAGTGCCTGGAATTTGGTGTCTCTTTTCATGTTATTGGCCAATGGGGTCCCACAAACCTCCCCCAAACATTACAAGATATTGGTACTGCTCTTGGTTTCCTTTCAGAACTTGACACTAAAATCCTATTGCTGAAGTCCACATACTTGAGTTATAGGACACGGAGAAGTCAAGCTGGTACGAAGAGTTCTTAAATAATTATTATGTAAAGCCTGTATATAGTAGAAAACATACCAACACATATATTTGGAATTCTGATCAAAGAACACCGTCTCGCATATCTTCTTAGACATCTCCTCTCCTACACTAATCTCTTAGTTGTCAGTGATACAGCAACTGTTATAGTTTGGTTTCTGTTGATGTGATAAACATCATGACCAAAAAGCAACTGGAGAGGAAAGGGTTTATTTCAGTCTCCATATTATAGTCCATCATCAATGGAAGCCAGGGCAGGAGCTCAAGGCAGAAGCTTGAAATAAAATCCAAGGAGGAATATTGCTCACTGGATTGTTCTCAGACTCATTTCAGCTACCTTATTTAAGAGCACAGGCCCACCTGCCTAGGGATGGTAGTACCCACAGTTGACTGGATCCTCCTACTGTTGTGTCATGAAACATTCCTGAACCACCAAGGAGCCAAATCTGATGTAATCACATTAGGGTCTTTATTTGAGCTCAGGCTTGGGCTTTCTGCCAACCTTGACACAGCAGGAAGGTGGAGTCCTGAGCCTAGTTTCAAGCAAGCATTTATAGAGTCAAGAAAGGGGTATCTAGCTTGGTACACATCTGACTGGGGGGGCCATTATGGCCTTTAACATAACTGGCTGGTGCTGGGAGCCAAACCATAAACTTAACTTCTGCTTTCCTTCTGATTGGTGGTTGTTAGGCAAGGGTGGGCTTGTAACCTGGAGGTGCAGATTTATTGAAAAATAACTTGGAAACTGGTGCTAGATATTGAATTTCTTTGGTGAATAACCTGGAGACATAGGTCTTGTGTTGTGGGATAGCCTGGAAACTGGTGCTAGATACTGGCCTGTTAACTTGAGTTCAACCTTAGGTCAGGCTCTCTAAGATGGAGTCTGAACCCAAAAGATTTGGTCTCTCACTACATTAATCATCAATTTAAAAAAAAAAAAAATGCCCCCATAGACATGCCCACAGGCCTGTCTGATGGAAACAATTGTTCAGTTGAGGTTTTCTCTTCTCAGGTTGTCAAGTTGACAATTAAAATTATCTGTCACAACAAAACACATCTAACTGTTTCAAAAGGTAAAAATCTAAGAAGTATCACAATGTGTATAACTTTATCAAGACAACAGACCTCGCCGGGCAGCGGTGGCGCACGCCTTTAATCCCAGCACTTGGGAGGCAGAGGCAGGTGGATTTCTGAGTTCGAGGCCAGCCTGGTCTACAGAGTGAGTTCCAGGACAACCAGGACTACACAGAGAAACCCTGTCTCAAAAAACAAAACAAAAAAAAAAACAAAAAAAAACAAAAAACAAAACAAAAAAAAAACACAACAGACCTCTAAATGCATGCACATGTGGACAACACTAATGTATTTAGTAGTGTTCAGATTTGTGGGTGTGGTATGTACATGTGTGTGTGCATGTGTGCTGGGGCATCAAGCTTTCACAGGACCAAGGGCCTCCCCTCTCAATGATGCCAGTTAAGGCCATCCTCTGCTACATATGCAGCTGGAGCCATGTCCCTCCATGTGTATTCTTTGGTTGGTAGTTTAGTCTCTGGGAGCTCTGGAGAGTCTGGTTGGTTGATTTTATTGTTCTTCCTATTGGGGTTCTAATGCTCCTCTCTCAGCAGGATGAAAACCCATGGCACAAGTGTCATTCATGGTTTGATTTTGGATAGGTATTTTGGAGACTTAATACAAGATAAAACATTCAATGTTTGACTTTCAGGCATCCCATCTTACTACAAATATCCCTGTAAATAATTATTGACCCTTGTTTATAAGATATGCATCATTTGAGGGCAAATTTAATGTAAGGAACATTAAATAAAAATAAAACATATAATTCATCACATTTTACCAGCTGGACATTTGCCGTTAGTGATGGCGATGCAAAAATGCTCATGAACAAAAATGTGTTGATCGACTTTTCATCGAGTCCTTTAAAATAAGTGAAAATGGAAGCTTTGGAATCATTCCCACATGGGATCTGAAGTATATTTTGATATAGTTTGAGTTGTTTGGGCTGGACTGTTTTCAGCAACTCCTCAAGCCCTGATGTGAATCTTTAAGAGCTGACTGGGTGCTTGTTTGCTTTTTCCTGTAGAAAGAAAGGCATATTCATGGTCTTACAATTGATTTACTCTCATGATCTGTTGTTTAGGTAATATTTGCTATAGGTAGAGCTATAGGTGGGCAGTTTTGCTTGTGTTTTACAACAGTAACATTTTCACACTTTGTTTTCTCAGTTCCGCTTTGCTGATAATCTGGACATTGTCCTCATGATCCTGGGAATACTAGCATCCATGATAAATGGAGCCACTGTTCCTTTAATGTCCCTGGTTTTAGGAGAAATAAGTGATCATTTTATTAACGGATGCCTAGTCCAAACTAACAGAAGTAAGTTCAAGATCTTTCTATATTACTGGAGACTCAAACATGTTAAATAAAGTAACCAGACATAGAGCTTATGGATTATTATAAAACAATATTTGTATAATATGGACTTGTCTACATTACTTGATACTAAATAACCAAGGTCTGTATTAGAGATCTCCAGAAAAAATGCCAGTAAGATGTGTGTCTGGATATATAACGGTGATGGAGAGAAAGAAGAAAAGGAAAAGGAAGAGAGAGGAGAGAGGGTGAGAGGAAATAGGGGCAGAAAAGGAGAAAGGGAAAAAGAAGAGAGAGGGAAGGGGACAAGAAGAGATGAAGGAGAAAGGGGAAGGGCAGAGGGAAGGGAAGGAACAGGTTTACAGGACTACAAGATCTGGCAAGAAACAGCCAATGCTGTAGCTAAAGTCCAAAGGCCATTTATTGATGACATATATAAGAATCATCTGAGAGCTCTGCAGTTCATCTTGTCTCTAGAAATTTTAATAATGTTCTGAAAATAGTGGTGCATGTATCGGGACTTAATCAAAAGCATGGCCCATTTGCGTCATTCACCTATAATGTCTCCTTAGGAAGAAGAGATCGGAGAGTTAGGTGTGACTAAATCTTTTGGTTCACCAGCTTCTTGGGGGTCTTTACCTAGACGTGGACATATGTGGTATTATCAGTCATAATTCAGTATGAAGGCAGCAAAGAACATGCAGAAAAGTATTTTGCTAAAGTCACATACCCCAACAATAGCAAAGAGGAGGAGAGCCCTTAGTAAAGAACCTGCAAACATGTTTTCATGCTACTGGAGTTTGTGAGCATTCTCTCTGCAGTACATCTCTCACACTACTTTAAGGTGATGTCCTCTAAGGTGGCTTTAACTTAGCATATAATTCCAATGGTCTTTTAAGGCGACATTTAACTTAGTATATAGTTCCAATGGTTCTCCTATACACGGATGTACTAAGGATCTGGTGTGGCTTAATGGATATTTTAAATATAGTAATTCTTCAATTTTACATAAGTATTCCAAATTTAGTATCCTTATAAGCTATTTTTTACACCTGAGACAAATGTCTCATTAAAACCTGTACCATCTCTTAGACATTTGCCTACTTTTTGCCGTGTGCTTCCCTCTGTGCCCTACTTGACTTTAAATATATCATGATTTCTCATTTTCCACCCCCTGGCTGATATTTCAAGTTCTTTTCTTTTTATCTGAGTGGAACTAACCCATTGCTTCTGTCTCTGTGCCTTCCCGAGTGATTGTTTACTCCCTGAACAGCTATGAGATTCTTGTCATTTTAATGATATAAACAAAACAAAGCTAAATATGCAAGTAAAATTAAAAGTTGTTCTTTATGGGGGCTGGAGAGAGAGTTCAGCAAATAAGAACACTCATGATGCTAATGTGGTGTGTTTGTGTGTGTGTGTGTACACACATAGCACCTGTAACCCCAGTACTGCAGGAGCAGAAACAGGGGATTATTAACAGCCTAGCTCTTTCAGTGAGAGAATGTGTCTTAAAGGAAAAGTGTAGAGAGTGATCAAGCAAGACACCTGACATGTTCCATGTAGGCAGGCACATACACCTATAAACACATGTATGGATACAACACACAAAATGTGTATGCAAAAAAAAAAAAATGAGGGGGACCCTTCAGCTGTTGAGGCAGGGAAGTGAACCTGCAAAGAGATGAAAATGAAAACTCAGTTCAGATTGACTTCATCAACCTGGATCAGACTTCCGGAGGTCTAATGCCAGGAAGTTCATTGTCAGCATATTTAAAACACAGTACAATTTGAGGGGGAAAAAGGTTTCCAGGCAACAATCATTCCAATTCCAGATGCACAGCAAAGCTTATGATGTGACTAATTAGAAAGTCCTTTACAAAGTATATATGACCATGAAGGTAAATTCTATGGCTAAAGATAAAGGTCTAGGGAGGGAGAGTCTGGGATAAACATTCAGGGGTAGTTAAGTGAGCTGAGCCTCTATAGTAAAAGGGTCATGAAGACTGGATCATTAACAATATCCACTCCCAGCTTTCTGGGCAGGAAAGCAGGTATTTTATCTCCTCCTTTGAGAAGAGGCCCCTATATGTTTAACATTCCAGGCTTCCCTAGTGATCTGTAGGCAAAAAGACCTCTGTGCCATCAACACAAAAACATTTGTATTTTAGTGATATAAGCTAAATTTAATGATATAAGCTAAATATTGTTGCACGTATTGATTCATAAGTTCAGAACTAATCAGAATAGATATTTACTGATTGTCAACTCTGTCACAGGGAAGCAATGATAAACCCAGCAGTCTAAGACAGTCTTTTTAGGAGTATTCATTTTGTTTGAGGGATTCTATAACTGATTGTCTTACTTGATATCATGGTTTGAATGAGAATTGCCCCCATAGACTTATATACTGTTGGTGGAACTGTTTGAGAGGGATTAGGAGGTGTGGTCTCTTGTTGAAGGAAGTGTGTCACTGAGGTGGGCTTTGAGTTTTCAAAAACCCATACCACTTCCAGTTCACTCTCTCTCCCTCCCTCCCTCCCTCCTTTGCTCCTTCCCTCTACCATCTCTCTTTCTGCCTCATGCTTGTGGATCAGATGTGATCAGCTCCAGTTCTAACACCATGGCTGCTTGTCTGCTGCCATACTCTCCAACATGACGGTCATGGACTCTAACCCTCTGGCACCATGAACCTCAAACTAGATGCTTCATTTTATAAGTTGTCATAGTAATGATGTCATGTCACAGCAATAAAAGTAAAGAAGACATATGCTTTGGGTAGGAACAGTTAGTGTGCATGTAATAGATATTGCTGTGGTGCATTTTCTCAGTGTGGCAAAATACTTAACACAGGGCAAGTGAGCTGGCTCCTGTTGGATGGCATGGCCTGCATTCTGAGGTAGGCTTCCCCTTCAACTGTTTCACTTATGTCAGTTGTCCCTGGAAAGGCCCTCACAGATTCACACAGAATTTGCTTTACTAGTTTTCCCAGCATTGTCAATCTAATCAAGATGACAGTCATGATTAACCATCACTATAGTAAACATAAGAGCAGTTTAGATTTAGGTAAGGTTTTTTGGATATTATTGTTATGTTGTATCACATTACTAAAGAGATGTCCAGGGGCTGAAAAGGTGGCTCAGTGGTTAAGAGCACTTGCTGGTTTTGCAGAGAATTTGATCCCAGAACACCACAGTTCCAGGGAATCTGATACCCTCTTCTGATCTCTATGGGCACCTGACATGCAAGTGGGACGTGCACATACATACAGGCAATACACTCATACACATAAAATAAATGTTTAAAGAGAAGTAGGAACACAAAGGGGTATTTTTTTAACATTTTAACGATGGTTATAATTACTAATGTTAATTTTCTGGAGGATAATAAAGGTGGATTATTTCCCACAAACAAAATAAAAACAGTAACTATAATTAATTAGAGATTTCTTTCTGTGTAAACATTGATCTTTTGCTCTGGCTACTTCTACTGATATAATCTCAAAATTAAGATTACACTATTTCTATGTCAGTATGATAACATTTTAGAAAGAGTATTAACTGTCTTTAGTAGCTGGATTAAATCTCAGTTAACATTTTTATTAAGATTTATTATCTGTACTCTTTCTGCATCAATTTTAATTTTTGAAATGGACTAGTTAAAATTATGTATCAGAATTCCATAAATGGCATGAGGTAGATAACTACTTGCATATAAAGAAATTCAGACATTATTATATGAGATACAAGAGATGAAGAACATTAAAGTCTGCAGTTTTATCAAAATGTTTATTATGGAGGTTTATTAAATAAAATTGTAATATTGGGTACTGTTTATGGTTTTGTATTGTTGGTTAAGTCGGGACTTTGAATATTGTTAATGTTAGGCGATATTTTTCCAGAAGACACACAGAAAATTTTGCGTCAAAGATTCATAAGCAACGATTGTTTGAAACAGTTTTTGCTGGACTGCTTGCCAAGACGCTGCTCCGGCAGGGGAGGAAGTGGGAGCTGGGGTGAAGTCTCCTGGTCCTGGTTCTGCGGCTGGTGCCTAGACTATGCTAGGACAGCGCTGAGATGGGCCCGGGTGGCAGGAGATAGGGCCGGCCACAGGTGTGAGCTGCCTCGGCCACTCTCTTGCTCCGAGCCAGGCCCTGGCCACAGTGCAGTCCCCTCGAGACCTGTAGCTGCTGATTCGCTGTCGGTGCGCCCCACCGTTTGGCCTGGAGAGCAGATCTCTTCCTGGGCTGAAAGTGTTTACAGCTCCCAGACAAAGTTCTCAGACACTGAAGTAGTTTTTGCACCTTTATTTCTTCTGGGTGGCAGGCGGCCAAGGGCAGAAGCAGGCCAGAAGCGGGAAGGGCAGGTAGAGCAGATCGGGAGCAGGCAGAGAGAGAGCTACACAGGTCAGGACGATCTATTATACTGTTTGGGGAGGGGACAGGGGCTTGGCAATCGATAGTTTCTATTGGTTTGGTCTGGGGACTTTGTAATGCCTAATTTGTATTTGGGAGGACTCAGAGTCACTTTCTACATGCGAATTTTCACATGCCAGGCCTCTCTCTATAGAGGGGTTGTAAAAAGCTGTGGCTGCTTTTGCAGGAGTCGTCTGGGAGCGTTGGCCAGAAGCATGAATTTTGGTCCCTTGTGGAGATTCCACTGTTCGTGGATTTTCCACTGAGTCTCCCAGAGCTTCCAGCCTGTGCTCAACCAGGTGTCAGATTGCCTGTCACAGACCACTGCCCCACAAGTTTTGTTATTGGTTCCCTTGGTGATAACCCCTTATATTTCAATGATATTTGTGTCCAATTTTTGCTATGACAACTTTTAGAACTTCCCCACCTATACTTGCATTTCTTGAACTTTCTAAGTCACTCTTTGGGGCACGTTGAATTTAATCCTAAAACGCATAACCTTGAGCAGAAAACGGGATGCTGTTGCTGTAACTCTCCTGGCGTCAGCTGATTGTTAAAGGTATCCTAGAGAATTCTTTCCAGGTGTAAGCCATGAGGTCAGTGTTGCCTCTTAGCTTTCACTGTGGGGAAATATTCTTGAGAGAAGAGATCTTGCAAGTTCTCCTTTTAAAAAACATAGGCAGTAAGGAATCATGATCCTGAGGCATTGATTCCATTTTCTATAAAAGCAAACAAGCAAACAAAAATTGTGTATTTGGTTTGGAGAGATAATTATGAAACACTTTGGCTAGCTATTAATCATTTCCTTTATAATTTAAAAAGCAAATCTTTTTTACAGCTAAATATCAGAACTGTTCTCAGTCTCAAGAAAAGCTGAATGAAGATATCGTTATGTAAGTCCAAATGAATTAAGTTCCTACTTCTTACATGATGCTTTATCAAATACTTGTACCTTAATCATTTATATTATACATAAGTGATTAAAGTAAACCAGTTCTTTTCTTCCATTCCATATACAGTATAATTAGTACATAATATTCCCATCTATTTAAAGGGTATGAGTCTGGGGAGATGACTCATTCAGTAAAGCACTTGCTCTGCAAGTGTGAGGACCTGAGCTCAGATCCCTAGCACCCAGGTAAATCCAGGAGCTCAGCACTGGAGAGAAAGACAGACGATCCCTGGAGCTCATGAGCGAGACAGTGTAGTCAAATCAGCAAGCTCCTGGTTAGGAAAAGACCAGCCTCAAAAATAAGACAGAGGACAAGGAAAGAAAAAAAACTAGTGCTGATCTTTGCCCAAATGTGTGTGAACATATACATATTTTACAAACATAAAGACTGGAAAAATAAAAGGTGTGTAGTCATCTTCTCTGAGTTGTATTTGGCAAAACTGTCACCAACCCAAAGCTGTGAGGATCTGTGATTTTATGCCAGTTTTGTTCCTAGAACTGAAAGAAAATCTTAGAGGATAAAGGATTCTTTTTCCTTTTCTAAAAATTGTTTTTCTTTCCAACCATTATAGGAAAATGCTACTTAAATAAATTTGAAATTTGAAAAGATGTGCTAATGACAGAATTTACTAGAAGAGCTTAGCATGTGTAAGGCCTTGGGTTTGATCCTCAGCATCATAAAGAGAAAAAAGGAAGGAGAAAAGGAACATGAATTAAATGAATACAGTGAAGCAAATAATTTTGAAAATAAAATTAAAAAAAATAATAAAAGTTGAGACTAAATTCCATTGAGATTAACAATCTTAAAGTCTGAATAATAAAAAAAAAATTATAAAGGCATTCTGTTTTGTAAATTATGAGATAAATAGTAGACTTAACTTTATTATCTACCACATGCTGAGTTAAATGTTTCATCTTTACTGGTCTCTTCACATTTCTCTCACTAAAAGTTTCAAAATCTTCAAACAGACCAGAGTATTTTCTTCTGTGCCTTAGCTCTGTTTACTTGCTTTGGTAAAAACAGGATCTGTGTTACTGAGACTTGGAACTCTCCAGGGAGCTCAAGCTGGCCTTGAACTCGTGATCCTCCTTCTTTAACCTCCATCCAAGGGCCAAGTTATGAGAATATGCCACTATGTGCTGTCTAATATGTTAGCCACAGCCACATGTATCTACAGAGACACAACTAACTGAAGTTAAGTAAATTCTAAATTCACTTCCTCAGTCTGTATCATTTTTCATGGACTCCATGATGTTCTGTGAAGTAAACATTTTTAAAACTGTAACATTGTCTTGTGATTGAGATGAAAGAGATCTTATAAATTCTGGATCTACATTCTTTCTCAGATTTGATAGACAATTGTTTTCTTGCACCATGTGGCTAGTCTTCATTTACTTAAATGGTTCTTTTGAAGTACAAATGTTTTACATTTTGATGAATTTAAATTTAACAATTTTCTTCAGGATTGTGATTTTGAATTTAAGAGTTTTTTTGAGCAACCAAGAGTTACTATTTTCTTCAATAAGTTTTCATGGTTTAGCCCTTACCTATAGACCTGTGTCTATTTCAAGTTAATTTATAACCAATGAATGTCTAACCTCATCTTTCTCACATGTTGTCCTAGCACTTTGTGAAAGACAAGACTGTGCTCTCTCAACCACATCGCTTGGCACTTTTGCTAAAAGCCAACTCTCTGTAACTGTAAGGATTAATTTCTAGCTTCTGAATTACTGATGCATCTATTTTTATGCTAGCACCATGCCTTTTTAACTACAGTATATTTTTAGTTAATAAGTAAATAAAATTAGAAATTAAGTCCCAGGACAAATTCCTTTTTTAAATTATCATGGCTGTTCTGAGTCCTACCCTCCTACATACATTTTAGGATGTCTTTGTTAATTTTTTAAAGAAAGCTATTGGAATTTTTGTTTGTTTTAGACATAGGGTCTGTATGACTACGTATCACTGGCCAGCATAGAAATTTTTGTGTATGGCAGGCTAGCCTGAACTCACAAAACTCTACCTGCCTATGCCTCCTAATGGAGTTAAAGGCACATAACACCATTCCACTACACACCATTTCAGCTTGATGGTTGCATAAACAGCAAAGTCGTCAATAGAATCACAAAATGAGACCACCAGAATGGCAAGGTTTGGTTTTGCTTTGCTTTGCTTTTTGCTTTTTCAGAGAGCTGAACTAAGATGGCAGAGCAGCCTTTTCAAACCTCAGCTGGGACTGTTGCATCAGACAAATCAATTATTTCATTTTGGAGCCAAAAACAAAGTTGAGTGCTAGACAAATTTATAACTAAATCCTCAGTGAATGCCAATTTTATTTTATTCTTTAACTTTACAAAGTACTTAAGTCCCTTGATTTCCTTTGCAGTCTCTTTCTCTTCAGGCCAAATCCACCTATCTGCAGAATTTCTGAGCCAAGTCCTTATCCCTCTTTTCTCAATCTACATTTTAATATTTTGTCTCCAACAGTGGTTTTGCTCAGCCTGTTTGCTGGAATTACTACCTGGAAGCTATAGTTTTCAAAGTTACATCTCCAGCTTAGTGACTTCAGACTACCATTTCAGCATCTTTAATACATCTAAACCATAACTCTTGATCATGTCTGAAAATCTGTCCTATTCCCATCCCCCCATGTCTGTGAAGAACATTTTGCTGATCCCACTGGTCAGCCAAAAGCCAGGAAGTCATCCTTGGTGTCTCTCCTGCTTTTGTTCCTTGTATCCTGTTCTGTTGGTAACTTTGTTAGGAAGGGTATATTAAACAAAGATTGCCTTATTATTATAAACACAAAATACAAAGAAATGAAAAGCACTGAGAAATCAAAACACCTGGTCATAGCAAAGAGATCAGCAGGATCAGTCTGGTTCAGGGAGGGTGCTACAGATGAGACTCCACATAAAGAGAGCTTCGACATAGGTACCAGAGGCCCATCAGGGAGAGCAGATTCTCCCTCCCTGAAAGGGATCATGAGAAGCACTAAGCTCAAGGATGGGGATGCAGGCTGGCAATCAAGAGGCAGGAAAGAGGAATGATCTAGATGTCTTAAGGGAAAATTTAGAATACTATTCAATATTTGTTCATTCGGTTATGGGTGATTTTTAGTTATTTTCTATTTTCCAGAATAAGTTTTACCAAATAATAGATTTCTTTTCTATTTTGGGTAGTACTGTTGGTGATGGTGTTTGCTTTGTTTGTCTTACTTGGAGGAAAGTTGTGCTCCTACCTAACGTTCAGTCATCTTCCCTCAGGTTGACTCTCTATTATGTTGGAATAGGAACAGCTGCCCTTATTTTTGGCTATGTGCAGATTTCCTTCTGGGTCATAACCGCAGCCCGGCAAACTACAAGAATCCGAAAACAGTTTTTTCATTCAATTTTGGCACAAGACATCAGCTGGTTTGATGGCAGTGACATCTGTGAACTTAACACCCGTATGACCGGGTAAGGGAAGAAGGGTCTGTGTAGCCTTGGTGTTAACGTACAGACTGTGTGTAACTGAACTTCTCTGTTGCAGTGACATCAACAAACTCTGTGATGGTATTGGAGATAAGATCCCTCTGATGTTCCAGAACATATCTGGGTTTTCTATTGGCCTGGTGATAAGCTTAATAAAGAGCTGGAAACTCTCCCTGGTGGTTCTGTCCACATCTCCTCTCATTATGGCTTCATCAGCACTGTGCTCTAGGGTAAGCAAGCTAGTCCTGGTCCTGGCAGCAGAAGAATGAACAATGCTTTACCAAATTTGCAAAAGAGAGAGGGATATTTCTGTTTATTCTGCATATCCCAGAGTATAAAAAAGTTTATCAATCTCTGATCTTTTAATCAATAATCACCTTTATGCCTTTAAATTACATGGCTAAGATATGATTTTTCATTAATATCTTACTAACAGAAAAAAATTAGCCTAGTACTGATTAAAATGACAGCACAGATATAGGATGATGACATTACACATTTGACATTTAACTGTTTCAGGGGGAGTCTTGTATATTCTAAATCCCCCACTCCCAATGAATGCATTGTAGTTCATTGTACTGGGTAGAACTGAAGGGAAAGATCCTCAAGTAATACTGTTTGATAGCAGTCTCCTCAAGTTTACATTGTACATGCCTTTAAATGATTTAGAAAATATGTTAGTATCTGAGTAAACATGGTTCAGCTCTTTAAACAAATTTGTATTTGCATTCTCAATTACATTCCAAGCAGTGTTCTAGTGAACATACCAGAAGATAATAATCTTGTTTACAATCTGGTGAAGAGTGTGTGTGTGTGTGAGTGTGTGTGTGTGTGTGTGTGTGTGTGAGTGTGTGTGTGTGTGTGTGTGTGTGTGTGTGTGTGTGCATCCTCCAGCAGCCCACGTATTCCTAATATCTCTCACAATCATATCCCCACAGTTGTCCATTATGTGTGTCCAGCACATCAAAGGCCCTGTGCTTTTAATTTTTTAATACTCAATTTTCAAAAATCAAATCCATAAAATTTCCTGGCTCACTTGCTATCAAGATAATACAAGTTCAATCAAAGATTTCTAGCAATAAAAACATTCTGTAGGACACCAGAAGTCCACAGCCAAGGAGCGCCGTAGAGAGGAAGCCTCACAGGAACTTGGAAGGCCCGTGAGTGGGGTTGAGGGGAGCAGCACCTCCCGCCCAGACCCACCCGGATCTGCCGGGATCCCGGGCCTGAGAACCCGGG
>CM052705.1:118528471-118544808 GCA_028551405.1 Uromys caudimaculatus | reverse complement strand
CACATACCCAAACACTGGTCCCTATGCACACATGTGCACATCCCAAACACTGGTCCCTATGCACACATGTGCACATCCCAAACACTGGTCCCTACGCACACATGTGCACATCCCAAACACTGGTCCCTATGCACACATGTACACATACCCAAACAACGGTCCCTATGCACACATGTGCACATACCCAAACACTGGTCCCTATGCACACATGTGCACATACCCAAACACTGGTCCCTATGCACACATGTGCACATCCCAAACACTGGTCCCTACGCACACATGTGCACATACCCAAACACTGGTCCCTATGCACACATGTGCACATCCCAAACACTGTTTTCTACACATGGCATGCACACACATGAACATGTACACATGTACCCAAAAATGAAAAAAACTAATTTTTAATGTTTCTACTTAACACTGACTATTGTCTTTAAAAGAAAACTTATTTAGAACTTTGTAGGCCTGAGTTTATGCTAATATTGACTAAATAAATTACTGGATTAGTGTAAAACAGTGCTGATTCTCACACAAATGCCAGGGCTGTGAGGAATGGAGTCTCTGATAGCCACATTCAACTCTGTCCCTGGAATGTGTTGAGGTGACTGTGCTACCTAAAAAGACAGAGTTTATTTTACTCTTAATTTAAAAAATTATTAGAAGGAACTTTTACCTTTTGTGATTAAATAAGGCATTGAGAAATAAAGAAGGCTAGAACCTTATAGACACCATCAGTCTTAAAACAACAAAGTTGATGGTATCTGTCTATATAACATTTTAGCACCTACAGTGTTAGTGTGTGTGTGTCTTATTAATAACCTTATTAATATTTACTTTGTGGTTTCATGGAATTTTAAGTTAATTATTTCTTCAAGATTTGTTAGTTCCAATCTACCAGAAAAAAAAATCTGTTGGTGTTATCCATACCATAAATATGTTTACCAAAATATAGCCAGTCTTTGCTGAGATACTACTTCTAAGTTTATTCTTTGGATTAAGAAGACAGTTGAAAGCCAAGACCTTGGGCAGCATCATAGCCTGCTTGGTTCTTTGGTATGGCAGATCACAGTAGATGAGAATGACATCCGAGCCCAAAACGTGCGACATTACCGAGAGCAAATTGGAGTGGTCAGACAAGAGCCGGTTTTGTTTGGGACCACCATCGGTAACAATATTAAGTTTGGGCGCGAAGGCGTGAGTGAAGAGGAAATGGAGCAGGCAGCGAGGAAGGCAAACGCCTACGACTTCATAATGGCCTTTCCTAAGGTGAGCATTGTGCTGCCTGGGTTCTCAAGATCCACCCAGATCACCTGAGGGCGCTTCACTGCCTAGAGTAGGCTAATTCACATTACACAGTGGGTTAACGTGGAAAGTATTTTAGATGCAACATCTGCAGAGAGAGGAACGAGCTAAAGTCTAAAAGAAGGAAGACGTACTCAGTGAAAGGCCAATCGCGAGAGTTAAGTTTAATTTTTCTGCATGTCACTGTACACGGAAAAAAGAAAATAATATCTATGTTAAAGCTGGACAAAGAAATTTGAGAAAATCATGAACACAAGCTCAGAACAAACGTTGGTTTGTAGCTCCATCTAGTGGCTATTAGTAGAAATGGCGTGCTCACACACTGTCGGGACTGGTGTGTTAAGATGAGGGGACAAGGCTACTTCTAAAGGTTCAAGGAGTGAACACCGTATTTAAAAATGTAGAACTGCAAAAAGATGTGATAAATTTGAAATTCTTGGCAGCGATACGTTTATTAATGAACATTGTTTAATAGCTTTTAAACCATTTACCTATGTTTCCTGAAGTTTAAGTTCATTAGAACCACCTGATACTTGTGGAGTGTAACCAGTAAGATATAAAAAGCTTACACTTGAAATTAAATCACATCTACAACCCATCATTCCAGAGGGTCGCAATAACAAAAGCATTAATTTTGAAGGACATGCTTAAAAACCACACTGTGTGCATTGTAAAAAACTCTATTTAAAAATAATGTTTATTATACCGTGATAGGGCTTGAAGGTTCCTTTCCTTGGTTGGGAAGCAACACAGTGCCTTTTATTGGTCTTTTATTCCTTTCAATGAATTTCCTCAAATGCACAGTGCTGTTCTCCTGCCTCCTACTTAGAATTTGAGAGCATTTCCATGTGCTCTTCAACCCCACTCTGCAAGTTGGTATTTTAAAAAAAACATGTATAAACTAAAACTAACATGTAAAAACTAAAAAAAACATGTATAAACAAAGATGCCCTTTGATGTAAATCTAATAGTAAGTCACAATGCTGTAATCCAAAGAATAAAAGAAGAAACTAAAGGTTAGTATGATGAATGTCAATGTTCACAGGCATATTAACTAGGGGCTGGGAGGGGGGGGAGGAGAGAATCAGCAACAAAAGCCATTCTTGATCACTGATCTCACAGTCACGGAAAATTTGGCCTTAAGGGGAAACCATGAACCCCCTTGTGACTGTGGATTTAACAGCTTGGAAGAGGGTCAACCCCTTCAAAGACACAAACTGTCAAACAAATTCAAGAAAAAGCAAATAATGAGCCCAAACTTTCTTACAAATCAACTAAATTTTTAAATAGTGGCAGAAGTTATAAAAAAAATTTAAAGCTCTCACAAGTTTCCAAAATAAAATTTTCTTAAGAATATGTTTAATAAAAGATGAGTCAAAACAATAAAAGGAGTCCTAAATAAATTGCGCCTTACTTATTAAAGAGTTGGTTGCTTTCAAGGTTGTTTATTCTTCCCAAGTTAACTTATAAATGTGATTCTTTGCCAATTAGAGAATTCTATGAGTGTTCTGTACATGTGTAGAAAGTGATGTATAAACTCCAAAATATTTTTGTATTTATAAAATCAAAATGTGAATATAGACAAAACAGCTTTAAAAACAGAACAACATTAGCACACACTCACAACACCTGATTCAAATCAACAACCAATACAGTAGTAGAGGAACATAAACAGGACCATGTATCGATTAAGTTTTAGCAAGGCTAATAGAATTAAGCAGATGAAAGAAAAAAATTTAAGCAAATGGGTCTGGAACAAGACATCCAATGAGCTGTGGTTTTTGCATCACACCACACATAAAAATTAAATTGACATATATCTTAAAGCAAAATATTAGCTAGAGTTTCAAAAATAAAAACGTAGAATACCACTTAGAGAGCTGAGGCAGGAGAATCACCATTTGGAGGCCAGCCCACACTACATAACAAGTGCAGAACCAGTCTGAACTATTTGGTAAGACAGTCTCAAAATAATAATTAATTAATACATTTAATAACTCAGCAGAAAGAAGAGAATCATGATGTCGAGGTAAGCAAAGAACTCTTGGGAAGGATGTACTGCTTTTTAAATTGGTATCACGGGGGCTTCTGGGATAATTCAGCAGATAATGGCATTTGCTGCTCTTCCAGAAGACTCAAATTTGACTCCTAGCACACATATTGTAACTCTAGTACCAGGGGACCACAACCATCTTCTGGCATCCCTAGGCACCCAGACACACACAAATAGTTTTGTTTTGTTTTGTTTTGTTTTGTTTTAAATGTAAGAATTTGGAGAGATAGCTCTGTAGTTAAGAGTATCCTGAATTCAATTCTCAGCAACCACATGGTGGCTCACAACCATCTGAAATGGGATGCCCTCTTCTGGTGTGTCTGAAGACAGCTACAGTGTACTCATGAAAGAAAGAAAGAAAGAAAGAAAGAAAGAAAGAAAGAAAGAAAGAAAGAAAGAAAGAAAGAAAGGAAGGAAGGAAGGAAGGAAGGAAGGAAGGAAGGAAGGAAGGAAGGAAGGAAGGAAGGAAGGAAGGAAAACTTTTTTAAAAGATATTTATTTAAAAAAAAACAAAAAACAAAAAACCTGTAAACTGTCCAAGTATGTGTGATTGCACTTGTGATCCCAGTATTCAAGAGACAGAAGCAGTGGCAGAAAAATGTCACATTTGAAAATGGATAATAAGACCATGTCTCAAAAGAGGTGAGGATATGATCAAGATACATTATATACATGTATAAAATTTTCTGAAAAATATTACAAAAAGAACTGAGACTAAAGGTTGAGGATGTAACTTGGTGTGGAGTGTTTGCTGCGCATGCAGGGGCTTGTCCCCCAAGAGGAGGAAAGAAACAGTAACAAACAGAAAGATACAAACTGGATTGAATTAAATTAAATTAAAACCTTCTTTCAAAGAAAAACATTTAGAAAATAAAGAAGCTAGATTCACCATACAAGAAAACGTTCCAAATGTCTCTACCTGACCAGGGGATACATTCAGCCTATTTAAAAAATTGTTACAATCAGAAACAAAGAAAAACTAAGACTTTAGAAAATAGAACCTCAGGTTTGGCAAAAGATGCACTAAATGAGCAATACACATGTAAAAACTATACGTTTTCATTAGTCATCAAGAAAAGTTTAAGTAAAACTGCAATCAGATGTGATTTCACACTTGCTAGAATGGCCAAAATGAAAAGGACTCACTGAAGCAACTTGGATGCCAATATAAGCACTTGGACAACCCCTCCCATCTGAGAAGGGCAGCAGTCGATAAAGCAGTTTGCCTGCCAGACTGTTAGACATGCGATCAGGACAGCTCACTATTCCTGTGTTTCATCTTCCACTAGAAAAGAAAACACAATCACAAATTATCTTTTCCATGAATATTCATGGAGCTTTATTCATAATAATCAAAACTTGGAAATAAGCACCTGAGTGAGTTAACAAGTTATTACCAGATGAAATGCAGGAGTCCCAGTTAAATTCAGATGTCAGAGAAACAATGAATTTTTAAACTTTGATATGTCAACCATTTTCTGAAATTCGAATTTAACTGACCTCAGTAGGGCTTGGGGGTGTTTTTGTTTGGTGAGGCTGTACCTGGTAACCCAAGACAGACTGACATTGTGTGGCACACATGAACACACCACTCAACAGCATAAACCACTCTCAGGTCATGAGCAGATTTCAAAACCACCCTAGCTGAGGAGCTATTGCAAACGATACTGAGGACGGGAAGTTTGGGCTACTTCAGGGCTGTAAGCTGTGGTCAGGGCCACTTGCTCTAGCAGATGCCCCTATACCCAAGTACACTGGACTCAGTACAGGGCAGAGGGGCAGAACTTGAAGTTGGAAGCAGAAGCCACAAGTGCAGGAGGAGTTGGAGTTTGAATGGAATGGGATCCTAGGGGGACAGACTGAATCTAAATACATTGTATATATGTATGAAATCACCAAAGGAAAAATACAAAAATAACAAAAACCCATAACACCACTACTTGGACTGAGGATACAACTCAGTAGAGAGTTTGTCTAGCATGCAAGAAGCCCTGGGTTCAACTCCCAACATCATATAAATCCAGACTTGATGGCCCAAGCTTGTAATACCAGCACTTGAGCAGTGGAGGCAGGAAGATGACACCAGAACAGTCCAAGGTCATTCTGGGCTACATAGCAAATCTGAGGCTATCCTGAGCTGCATGAGAAGCTGTCTTAAAAATAATAAATAAATTTGCACTGTCAGAATCAAATGTAGCTATTTTGAAGCAAGATCATGTTTGGACTGAAAAGGACCCTGAGAAGATTTAGTAGTGCTAATTTATTTGCCAAAAAATAACAGGGTTATATCCATAAAATATGTCCAATTATTGCGCAAAATTATTCTACAATAAGACTGATTTTTTAAAAAAAAAATATTTCATCCTTTTTAAGGTTTTTTTTTATGTGTATGAGTGTTTGCCTGCATGTTTGTCTGTGCACTACATGTACCCCTGGAGGTCAGAAGAAGGCATCATATTCTTAAGAACTGGAGTTACAGATGATTGTGAGCAACAGGTGGATTCTAGGAACCAAATACGGATCCTCTACAGAAGCAGCCAGTGCTCTCAACCACTGAGCCATCACTCCAGTCCCAAGAGTGACCTTTTTAAAAATAGGGGGAAAAAATAAGTCTCTAGAAATGGAAGGTTTAGAGTGAATATTTGAACTTCTGTCCCTGATGAGAGGTATGCCATAGTCCAATAGACTTGTATGGGCTACAGGTACAAGAAGTTACCCACGATAATACAATAATATTCAATTTGTTAAAAAATGTGTTCATCAAGAAATAAATGAATAGAGAGGGCCTTAAATGTTTCCCAAGACTGAAAAATGTTTTAGGAGAAAAATAAGCCTTTTCAAAAAGAAGTTGTGATAAGTTTGGCTCAGTCTGTTTGGGGTTTGTGTTTTGTTTTATTTATTTATTTATTTATTTATTTATTTATTTATTTATTTATTTATTTATTTATTTATTTATTTATTGAGACGGTGTCTCTCTACAGAGCCCTGTCTGTCCTTGAACTCTGAAGGTAGATCAGATTGGCCTGAACTCAGAAACCCATTTGCCTCTGCCTTCTGAATGGTGGAATTAAAGCTGTGCACTACCATACCTGGTCGTTTGGTTTTGGTTTTGAGGCAGAGTCTCCTGTAGGCCAGGTTGACTTTGAATTCGATGTGCAGTTGAGGATGGCCTTAAACTCCTGGCCATCCTACCTGTGTCTCCTCCGAACTAAGCTTACAGGTGGGCATCACCACACCCTGCTAAGTGGAATTCATTTTTGTCTTACTATTTTTCAGAGCCTACAAAGGAAAAATATAGACAACATATCAAATTGCCAACAAACACTTTAACAGTGAATACTTCACAGATTTTTTTTTTTTTAAGTATTCTGAGGTCATCTAAAAGAAATGTGAAAATTCACTCCAGTTAAGCATTTTTCTAAGAATCCTTCTTTCTGTTTATCTAGTTTGGTCCTAAGTCACCATTCCTCGTTCTCTTTGCTAGGACTTTTCCTCAGATTTGTCTGTTTTTATCATGATCAAATCAAAGAATCTGAACGACCACACTAAAACAATCATTAAACTGGTATCAAAGCACAAATGTGCCTGCCATTTCCTCCTCATTTACCACCTTTCTATGTTCGTGCTTTTCCCCCCTCTATATCTCATTAGAAATTTAATACCCTAGTAGGGGAAAAAGGAGCTCAAATGAGTGGAGGTCAGAAACAGAGAATCGCCATTGCTCGAGCGCTAGTTCGAAACCCCAAAATTCTGATCTTAGACGAGGCTACATCTGCCCTCGACACAGAGAGTGAGTCGCTTGTTCAAACTGCGCTGGAGAAGGTAAGTGGGCAGAATCATTTCTGAGTCTCACACTCCTGGTTTACTGTTGTTTTTAAGTACAAAAAAGTACAGATTTGGAATTCTTTGGATACCAGATAGTAGTTTCCAGAGTTCATCTGGTATGGATACAGGATGTTACTTGGAGAAATAAGTTTATAATTGGCATGCACACACATACACATGCATGCATATGCACACACACACACACACACACACACACACACACACACACACATGCAAGCCATCAATCTGTATACCCATCCATTCCAACAGGTCTCATCTGCCCATAGCAACAACACCCTGATCACAGAAACAGCAGAGGGCATCTTTTGCTTCGTCCGTTCACACTAATGGAATTTTTCTCTCCTCTAACCATTTTTCTTCTTTACTGCCTCCCAAGGGTCATTCTAAAGTCTCTCACATTTCATGACAGTGGCCAGTACCATTTGAGAAAGATAACTGGAAGTCAAGGCTTCTCTATTTGAAGTGAAATTGTGTTAATGTGTAAACGGCTCCTGATAATTAGCAAAGAAAAGATGGCTCCCACACAAAAATGGAATAAAGATCTGGGCCATTCACAAAATAAAAAAAAAAAAAAAAAAGAGTTTCACATTTTCACTAACCAGTTGAAAAGCTATTCATCTTCATTATTTATTAGGAAAATGTGAATAGAAGTTTCAACATAATACATAATATCAGGCAAAAAGGGATCTATCATTGTTGGTGTAAATAGAATGCTGCCTGGATTGTCCTGCTCCTTGGGCCTCTATAGACTGGGACACCCTATGATTCAGCAGCCCCTTTTGGGGTGTACAAATGATAGATATCTATAAACATGTTCACTAAATAAACACATGAAAGAATCTATATATATATTATAGAAAACAAACAAACAAAAACAAAAACTACAGACAACTCAAACCCAGTTAATAATAGAATGAATAAGTTATATCCGTACAGTAAAATACTTTGTAGGTATAGGAAACAAAATGGTTAGTCTCAAAGCCACAAATACCTGGATAATCAAGGATATAGACTGCAGATTCCATTTATATAAACACACACACACACACACACACACACACACACACACACACACACACAGGTTACTGGGAATAACATGGTCCCTTTGGTGAGTGAGCAGTGGGGTCACAAGACAAGGTGAATGTTGGCTTCTAAATACTAGTAATAACATGCTCATGTGAGCTGGATAGATTCAGTTTGAAATGTATCTATCAATGCCCTTATGTGTACCCATATATGTACTAATGATTGTTGTAAGTCTATTAAAACATATTTAACCTTGAGTCTGCATATAACTTGTTAAAGAACATGCTCATTTGAGAGCTGACAATGAGTTTAAATCTTAGATCTCTTTTGCTCTTATGGTTATATAGCTCAAAAACTCTTGTTAGATTTCTTTCTAGAGCTAAGACACTATGGTTATGGTTTTTATTTAAAAAAAAAAAAACATTTGACACAAATTACTTTTTAATATTCTAATTTCTACTAGCCCTTCTCATCTGCTAAGTATTCTGATTTTCTATATCCCAGCGTGAGATTCTTTGTAAAATAATTGTGAAAATAAGTTGCCCTGACTATTGAAGAAGATATCTCTAATACTCTTCTGTTTACTCTCCATGTCTTTTGTTCCATAGGCAAGCAAAGGCCGGACTACAATTGTTGTAGCACACAGGCTCTCCACTATTCGTGGGGCAGACCTGATTGTGACGATGAACGATGGCGTGGTGGTGGAGAAAGGGACCCATGCTGAACTAATGGCAAAGCAGGGGCTGTACTACTCACTCGCCATGGCACAGGTAGACTGTGGGTTGTTACAAGTGTGTATTTCTTTGTAAAGTAAGAAGCAGGACAGGGCAGGACAGGGTTGCATTCCCCACAGCAGGGCTTCAAAGACTATGAGGGGGGGATAATGCTGAGAAGAAAGCCTGAGAGACAAGACAGCAAGGCAGAGATTAAAAAGACAAACAAACAAATACCCACTTGGTTGTGCAACTGAATGGTAAAGGTTAGCCTTTTATGAAGAACAATGAATGCTGAAAAGATAATCCTGGGAGAGACAGTGAGGGAAAGATATTAGAAGGTCTTAGAAGCCTGTCAGAAAAGCTGGGAGTGGGGGTGGGGTAAAACGTGGAGTGCAGCAGACAGTGCAAATGGGGTGCAGAGGAACGTAATAAGTATCTATGGAATGAACACAAACTCTGCTCCATACATACACGTCCTCATAGGTGGGATACAGAGCTCATACTGGATAAGCAAAGGGGCAGGATAAAAAGTTGCCAGCTCTCATTTGTCAGGACTCATATGTCTGCTTGTGCTGAGATCCACCCTGCTGGATTTTACACAGCTCTTTCCTTAAGACACACGAGTAGAAGAAGATGGAAATTAACCCTTGCCATCTCCTTCAGTCTATTCCTGCTTCCTTCTCTTATTCTAGAGAACCGATTTCTTCCTAAAGGCTCTTATATCTGTAAATAACTTCAGTCTTTTTCTGTTTATTTTACTTCAACTGTCTGGCCCTATCTTGGATGTCCAGATTATTGTTTTACAAATTAGGAAGTAAAGAAAGCTATGAGTCTCAAGTTTATAATAAAACTGTAAATTCTAACTTTGTCCACTACACTAAGTAAAGTGTTACTTAGCATAACCTAAGGGTAATGAAAAAAATGAAATATACTCTTAAACAGAGCATGGTGACTCAGGCCTGTAATCCTAGCACTCACGAGGCAGAAGCACAAGGATTCTTGTGAGTTCTAGACACATAGTGAGACTCTGGTTGCTTTTGTTGTTGTTTTGTTTGTTTTTAAAGCAGGGAAGGTTCTGGGAAGAAGTCTCAGTCAATAACATGCCTGCCAAGCAAGCATGGGAACTTAAGTTCAGATCCCCAACACAGTGTAAAAGTCAGACACTGTGGCCCTCCTTGAAAGCTCTGAGCAGAGACAGGTAGAACTCTGGAGCTCACTGGCCAGCCAATCTAGCCAAACTCATGAACCTAGATTCAATGAAAGATCCTACTTCAAAAATAAGAAGGTGGGCAGTGGAAGAAGACACTCAGTTTTAATCACAGCACTTGGGAGGCAGAGGCAGGTGGATTTGTGGGTTATAGGCCATCCTAATCTAGAGTGAGTTCTAGGAGAGAGGCAGGGCTATACAGAGAAACCCTGTCTCGAAACAAAGTAACAATAACAAAAACAACAACAACAACAAAAAACACCTCTCCATTTCCACGGGAGTGATGCCCTCTCATGACCTTCACAGCACCAGGCATACCTATACATGCATTCAGGCAAAAAAAAAAAAAAAATCCATAAATAAATAAATCTAAAAAAATTAATCAAGCACAGATGCATTTTTTAGTATATCTTGTATTTGTACCTTGACAAATTTATACATGTATGCAATGTATTTTGATCTCCGACCTACCCCCAACTTCTCCAACCTGTTCCCCAACATCAGCCTTCCACCTTCACGGACTATCCTTTCTGTTGTCTTTTCTTTCTTTTTTGTTTTTGTAATTCACTGAGTCCAATAAGTGTTGCCTGCTGGGAAACTGATTGATCTTCTTGGCTTGATCTTGAGCAGATGATCATGGATATGGTGAGTTGATCTTAAGCAGCTTATCATGGCTGTGGTGAGTTGATCTTGCTCAGGTGATCGTAGCTGTGGTGAGTCAGCAAGTACAGTGACTGTGCCATGTCCAGAAGACAGTATTTCACAGCGCTCTTCCTCATCCTTGGCCTTTTCCCCACTATGTTCCTTGAGCCTTGAGGTGTCACATATTCTCCGCAATTTAGCCAGCTCTCAGTCTCTGTATTAGCTGCTACTCACTGCAGAAGGTAGCTTCTCTGGACAAGATTGAGAGTAGCACTAATTTATGAATATAAGCGTAAATAATTAGAAGACAATTTGACACGTTCATTTAACAATACAATCTATGTTCCCTCCTAGGACTTATGACCTTCCAATCTGTGAGCTTTGACTGTGTTTACAGTCTTGTCAGACTTACCGTTAGACAATTTCCTCCATTATCCAGGCTTCAGATTTAATAAGAAAGCAGTTACCCCAGTAACCTTCATGCTGCTATAGCACTGCCTTGCCTGGTAGGTCAGTGTTGTAGGTCAGGATCCAGTGCTGAGTAAGACTACTCTGCCTTTACTCCCCCAGCTCTTGGAAAGCAGAGAGTTCTCAGGTCAGTCTCAGCTTGGCTTCTCTATGTCTTACAACCAAAATGTGTTTTCTCTTCAACAACAGGGTCCTACCATCTTTCTAGTTCTGGTGAGCAGCTAACAGTTTTGGTTGGTCCTTACTCTTCCTTTCCCCTGTCTCTACTTAAAACATTTAACACCCCCGTTCTCACTAGTCTTTTGTCTAGCAAGCTCCTTAGAAAAATGAATTGTCTTTGACCAATAATAGAACTCTTTCTTACAAAATTTTACTATGAGAACTGGTCAAATTCTATTTTAAATTCTCCACAGAGTAACTCCTGAAGGAAATAAAAAAAGAGATAGCCAAATAAAAGATTTCTTCCATGGTAGAAAAATAACAGAAAGAAAGAAGATTGCATAGGAGTGTCTGATTACGGATGATAATGGCAAGTCAGCCTGGTTAAAATTCACTATACCTTAGTGACTCATTACATGTTCTTCAGATTATTGAAGAATCCAAGCATCCCTGGAATGTGGACCTTTAGCACATGCTCCTTGCCCACCTGCCCTTCTCTCAGCTGCTACCCTACCTGGGCTCCCATCACCTTGTGAAAGCTCCCTGCACTAGAAGGGTCATCTGGTAAAATCACAAATCTACTCTCTCACTCATGGATTAATGGAGAATACTGCTTGGGTGTCTCAATAAAATTCCCCTCATCTTTCTTTATTTTTTTTTATTTTTGATACTTTATTTACATTTCAAATGTTTTTCCCTTTGGAAACCCCTCATCCCATTCTCCTTCCCCTTCCTCTATGAGGGTATTCCCCCACCCATCCACCCTCTCCCTTCTTCCCTCCCTGGCATTCCCCTATACTGGGGCATCTAACACTCTCAGGCCCAAGGGCCTCTCCTCTCACTGATGGTCAACAAGGCCCTCCTCTGCCACATATGTGGCCCGAACCATGGGTCCCTCCATGTGTATTCTTTGGTTGGTGGTCCAGTCTCCGGGAGCACCGGAAGGTCAGGACAGTTGACTCTGTTGCTCCTTCCATGGGGCTGGAAACTCCCTCAGCTCCTTCAGTCCCTTCTCCAACTCCTCCATCTGGGACCCCACACTCAGTCCAACAGTTGCTGTGAATTGAATCATGGGTACTCTGAACTTTTGGGCTAATATCCTCTTATCAGTGAGTACATACCATGTTTGTTCTTTTGAGACTGAGTTATCTCACTCAGGATGATATTTTCAAATTCCATCCATTTCCCTACGAATTTCATTAAATCATTGTTTTTAATAGCTGAGTAGTATTCCATTGTGCAAATGTACCACATTTTCTGTATCCATTCCTCTGTTGAGGGACTTCTGGGTTGTTTCCAGCTTCTGGCTATTATAAATATGGCTGCTATGAAAATAGGGGAGCATGTGTCTTTATTACATGTTGGAGCATCTTCTGGGTATATGCTCAGGAGTGGTATAGCTGAGTAGTATTATGTCCATTTTTCTGAGGGTCCGCCAAACTGATTTTCAGAGTGGTTGTACAAGCTTGCAATCCCACCAGCAATGGAGGAGTGTTCGTATTTCTCCACATCCTCGCCAGCATCTGCTGTCACCTGAGTTTTTGATCTTAGCCATTATGACTGGTGTGAGGTGGAATCTAAGGGTTGTTTTTATTTGCATTTCCCTGATGACTAAGGATGTTGAACATTTCTTTAGGTGCTTCTCAGCCCTGCAATTTTCCTCAGTTGAGAATTCTCTGTTTAGCTTTGTTCACCATTTTTTTTGATAGAGTTATTTGGTTCTCTGGAGTCTAACTTCTTGAGTTCTTTGTATATATTGGATATTAGCTCTCTATCAGACATAGGATTGGTAAAGATCTTTTCCCAATCTGTTGGTTGCCGTTTGGTCCTATTGACAGTGTCCTTTGCCTTACAGAAACTTTGCAATTTCATGAGGTCCCATTTGTCGATTCTTGATCTTAGAGCATAACCCATTGGTGTTGTGTTCAGGAAGTTATCCCCTGTGCTCATGTGTTCCAGACTTTTTCGAACTTTCTCTTCTATTAGATTCAGTGTATCTGGTTTTATGTGGAGGTCCTTGATCCACTTGGACTTGAACTTTGTACAGGGAGATAGGAATGGATCAATTTGCATTCTTTTACATGTTGACTGCCAGTTGAGCCAACACCATTTGTTGAAAATGCTGTCTTGTTTCCACTGGATGGTTTTAGCTCCTTTGTCAAAGATCAAGTAACTGTAGGTGTGTGAGTTCATTTCTGGGTCTTCAATTCTATTCCAATGATCTACCTGCCTGTCACTGTACCAATACTGTGCAGTTTTTATCACTACTGCTCTGTAGTACAGCTTGAAGTCAGGGATGCTGATTCCCCCAGAAGTTCTTTTATTGTTAAGAATAGTTTTTGCTATCCTGGGTTTTTTGTTATTCCAACTGAATTGAGAATTGCTCTTTCTAAGTCTATGAAGAATTAGGTTCGAATTTTGATGGGGATTGCACTGAATCTGTAGATTGCTCTTAGCAGGATGGCCATTTTTACTATATTAATCCTGCCAACCCATGAGCATGGCAGATCTTTCCATCTTCTGAGGTCTTCTTCGATTTCTTTCTTCAGAGACTTAAAGTTCTTGTCATACAGATCTTTCACTTGTTTGGTTAGAGTCACACCAAGATACTTTATATTGTTTGTGACTATTGTGAAGGGTGTCATTTCCCTAACTTCTTTCTCAGGTTGTTAATCCTTTGAGTATAGGAAGGCTACTGCTTTGTTTGAGTTAATTTTATATCCGGCCACTTTGCTGAAGTTGTTTATCAGCTGCAGCAGTTCTCTGGTGGAGTTTTTTGGGTCACTTAAGTATACGATCATATCATCTGCAAATAGTGATATTTTGATTTCTTCCTTTCCAATTTGTATCCCTTTGACCTCCTTTTGTTGTCTAATTGCTCTAGCTAGAACTTCAAGTACTATATTGAATAGATAGGTAGAGAGTGGACAGCCTTGCCTAGTACCTGATTTTAGTGGGAATGCTTCAGGTTTCTCTCCATTTAGTTTGATGTTGGCTACTGGTTTACTGTATATAGCTTTTCCTATGTTTAGATATGGGTCTTGAATTCCTGATCTTTCCAAGACTTATCATGAATGAATGTTGAATTTTGTCAAATGCTTTTTCAGCATCTAATGAAATGACCGTGTGGTTTTTTTCATTGAGTTTGTTTATGTAGTGGATTACATTGATGGATTTTGGGTACTGAACGATCCCTGCATCCCTGGGATGAAGCCTACTTGATTGTGATGAATGATCATTTTGATGTGTTTTGAATTCGGTTTTTGAGAATTTTATTGAGTATTTTTGCATCAGTGTTCATAAGGGAAATTGGTCTGAAGTTTTCTTTCTTTGTTGGGTCTTTATGAGGTTTTGGTATCATTGTAACTGTGGCCTCATAGAATGAATTGGGTAGTGTTCCTTCTGTTTCTATTTTGTGGAATAGTTTGAAAAGTATTGGTATTAGATCTTCTTTGTAGGTTCTATAGAATTCTGCCCTAAATCCGTCTGGTCCTAGGCTTTTTTTTGGTTGGGAGACTTTTAATGACTGCTCTATTTCTTTAGGCATTATGGGACTGTTTAGATGGTTTATCTGATCCTGACTTAATTTTGGGATTTGGTATCTGTCTAGAAAATTGTCCATTTCATAGATTTTCCAATTTTGTTGAGTATAGGTTTTTGTAGTAGGGTCTGATGATTTTGTTAATTTCCTCAAATTCTGTTGTTATATCTTCATTTTCATTTCTGATTTTGTTAATTTGGATACTGTCTTTGTGCCCTCTGGTTAGTCTGGCTAAGGATTTATCTATTTTGTTGACTTTCTCAAAGAACCAGCTCTGGGTTTTGTCGATTCTTTGTATAGTTCTTTTTGTTTCTACTTGGTTGATTTCAGCATGAGTTTGATTATTTCTTGCCATCTACTTCTCTTGGGTGTATTAGCTTCTTTTTGTTCTAGAGCTTTCAGGGGTGCTGTTAAGCTGCTAGTGTATGCTCTCTCCAGTTTCTTTTTGGAGGCACTCAAAGCTATGAGTTTTCCTCTTAACACTGCTTTCATTGTGTCCCATAAGTTTGGATATGTTGTACTTGCATTTTCATTAAATTCTAGGAAGTCTTTAATTTCTTTCTTCATTTCTTCCTTGAACAAGTTATTGATTAGAGCGTTGTTCAGCTTCCATGTGTATGTGGGCTTTCTGTGTTTTTTGTTTGGTTGGTTGGTTTTTTGTTTGTTTGTTTGTTTGTTTGTTTTGTTTTGTTTTTTGCCATTGAAGACCAGTCTTAACCCATAGTGATATGATAGGAGGCATGAGATTATTTCAATCTTCTTATATCTGTTGAGATTTGTTTTATGACCAATTACATGGTCGATTTTGGAGAAAGTACCTTGAGGTGCTGAGAAGAAGTTATATTCTTTTGATTTAGGATGAAATGTTCTATAGATATCTGTTAAATCCATTTGGTCCATAACTTCTCTTAGTTTCACTGTGTCTCAACTGTTTAGTTTGTGTTTCCAAGATCTGTCCATTGATGAGAGTGGGGTATTGAAGTCTCCCACTATTGTGTGAGGTGCAATGTGTGCTTTGAGCTTTAGTAAAGTTTCTTTTATGAATGTGGGTGCCCTTTCATTTGGGGCATAGATGTTCAGAATTGAGAATTCTTCTTGATAGATTTTTCCTTTGATGAGGATGAAGTGTCCTTCCTTATCTTTTTTTTATGACTTTTGGTTGAAAGTCGATTTTATCTGATATTAGAAGGGCTACTCCTGCCTGTTTCTTGGGACCATTTGCCTGGAAAATTGTTTTCCAGCCCTTTACTCTGAGGTAGTGTTTGTCTTTAACACTGAGGTGCATTTCCTGTAAGCAACAAAATGCTGGGTCCTATTTATGTATCCAGTCTGTTAGCCTATGTCTTTTTATTGGGGAGTTGAGTCCTTTGATGA
>CM052705.1:118409621-118522609 GCA_028551405.1 Uromys caudimaculatus | reverse complement strand
CCAAGCTGAGGTTTTCGGCCGTCGCCGGAAGCTGCTGGCGGTCAGTCTCTGTGGCCTGGTGAGCTGTGGGGCGTGTCTTTGGCCCTCTGCTGGGTCTTGCAATCTCCGGCGAGGGATCTTTGTCCCGGTGCTGATTAGCTGTCCTGATGTTGTTCTTAACCAACTTTTTTTATTTATAGGCAAGTCTTCCTGAAGTTTCACTATTAAAAATATTTAAATTAAGCAAGTCTGAATGGCTTTTTGTGGTTCTGGGAATATTGACTTCTGCTTTAAATGGATCTGTTCATCCAGTATTTTCCATCATCTTTGGAAAATTAGTCACTGTAAGTAAAACTCATTTGTTTATGCTTTTAATAACTTAAATTAAGCATAATCTGAGAGCACAGAGCTGTAGTGTATTGATCAGCAAAACGAGAACCAGAACTTTCAGTGGGTCCCTGGTAGAAAAGGTAGCTCCCATGCCTAGGAGATGAACCATGCCTGTTATGTAATGTTCAGCTGGGTCTTGTTGGCTGAGTGATCTATAAAGAAATTGCTTTGTTTTAATTCTGACTCTAGTGTTGTATCAGCATTCCTAAGCCCTGATGCAATAAAAGAGACAGATACAGCTTCTCTCTTCCCAACCTGTCCAAACAATGACAGACTTTTATTACCAGCCAGCTCAGGGAGAGGGAATACGAGTTTGGGATTGTGTCAGAGCCCTTGAAAAGTTGACTAATTCAGGATCTTACTAGACTAACACTGACTGCAGCACCCCTGTGCACAGCCGAATTCCATGCCAATGTATAGGTCTAATGCCTAGCTTTAATGTACATCTGTACTCTATCGCAAGATGGGAGACAGAGACAGAGCATAGGCAGGAAGTGTATGGATGGCAGACTAGAATGTGCAGTACATCAGAAACAGGATGTGCTCTGCCTCAACAAGGTGGAAGGCAAGAAAGAATCCATTACCAAAGTTCACCTCTGACCTATACACAAATAGCCCAATTCACGCATACACGTTCAAAGAAGGAAGAGGAAGAGGGAGGAAGGGAGGGAGAGAATTCAAATAATAATAAAAAAGGAAAACATACTATGATACAAGACTCATTCATCTGATATATTTACCTAGCAAATGCAGGCAAATTAAAAGTAAGTTGATTTTATCATGTATATTAAAAGTAGACAAGGGAATAATAATTGTATATTGTTTTGTTTTGGCGTTTTGTTTGTTTGCCCAGAAATGCATAGCTTTTTCTTTACATTGCAATTCCTGTAGAAAATCCTGATGTATATAGATGTTTTAAGCGAGGTTGGTTTTGTTTTCTGTTTACACTTTCCTCCAAGCTTCTGAAGGAAACTCTGTTCCATCTCAGATGTTTGAAGATAAAAATAAAGCTACATTAAAGCAGGACGTGGAGCTCTACTCCATGATGTTAGTGGTCTTGGGCATAGTGTCTCTTGTCACCTACTTGATGCAGGTAAACTTTTAATTGACTAAACAACCCTGGGCAGGATTACATGTTTACATTGTCTTCTCTGTTCCAGTTAAAAACATAACTGAACATTACAGGAGCGTTAAGAATAAATGTAGAACTTTTTTCGTTTGTTTCCTAGGGGTTGTTTTATGGCAGAGCAGAGGAAAATTTAGCCATGAGATTAAGACACTCAGCATTCAAAGCCATGCTCTACCAGGTCAGTGAATGGAGTGGAATTTTTCTTCTTTTAATTTAGATTTGTTGTCAAACATTCTAACCTTTAATTCTCTCTCATTTCTCGACATGATCTTCTATCAGATCATTGAAAAGCATACTTTTTGTTATTGTTCTAGGCAGCAAAAATCTACCATTAGAATTCTTATGAACACATTCTTCTAATAAAAGCATATCCTGGGTCTGGAGAAATGGTTCAACAATTCAGAATGCATACTGTTCTTCTAGTAAATATTCTGAGTTCATATCACAGAATCCACATCAGGCGGCTCACAACCACCTGTAATTCTGACTCTGAAGTATGTGACCATCTCTGGTTTTCGAGAGAACTGCACTCACGTGCACATACCCTTGTACAGACACACACACACACACACACACACACACACACACACACACACACACACACACACAAATAAATTTTAAAAATCCAAATTATGAGGCTTCAAAATAAAAGATTTCAGGTCTACTAGAATTTGTTGCATTCAGCTTCCCTTTCATGTCAGGGAATGAAAAAGAAAGACCACATGTTAAAACTGAAAAGGAGAGATGTGAACTCTGGCACCTCAGAATACCCTTGCAAGACTCACTGATGTCCTAAGGTCTCATCCATGGGCCAGAGAAGGTTTTTCTCTCCACATTCAAAAATCCCACAGGCTCTCAGCTGCTGTGGAGAAAGTCGTCAAGTCACATAACATGTGTGTGCCTGGTAGGTCACACTGCTGCAGATGACCAGTCACTCTTGGAAATAGCTGAACTAGGTGAATCAAGTTCTAATCTCCCGCCAGGACAAGTCTGGCATCTGAGGTGGATGGGATTCCCCTGAGAGCCCATAATCATTGAAGCCTTGCTTCACCTTCTGCCAGCAGATCTGGTGGGAAAAGTGTCCCGCCTGGCAATTGCTTTTCAGAAATGGAGTTACTGTCATTCCACTGGAGTTGTCAAAATCAGTTTTTACGTCTTCTAAGCAGTCTTGGGGCTACCATGCAATGAATTTCATGGCCCTTGTTCCAGCAGTGGGTGCCATCATGTTCTCTGTGCAGAAAGGCCCTGGCTCAGAGCTTTCCCCACATTAGAAACATCCTCTAATCTAAAACAATTTTTTTAAAAAAATAGATCTAACCCCTGTGTGTAACTCTCGGTAAATTTCTATTTCTTTACTTATTAACACCTTATGTCTCTACCTCGAATCCTAATTAATGTGAGACTGTAATTAACTTAAACTATATTTCACACCTACTGACTTACCATTTCTCTCTTCATGAATTCATGTTTTCCCTAGTTCAGGTCTATTTATGTCCATAGAATTTTTAACTGCTCCCTAACACAGAAATAAAGTAGATTTTTATATTTTCTCGGTGTTACTTTGGACCTCCTGTCTATTCACAGAATACTTTTTAAAGATTTATTTTATTTTTAATTATTGGTATGCATGTATGTCCATGTGAGTGTGTGTATATATGTCAATGTGGGTGAATGCAGGTAATAAAGGAGACCAGAGGCTTCAGGTCTCCTAGAACTAGAGTAAGAGGCTGTTGAGCTGCCCTGACTGACTTATGAGCTGGGAACCTAACTTGGGTCTTCTGGAAGAGCAGCAAGTGTTCTTAACCACTGAGCCATCTCTACAGACCCTGTTCACAAAATGTTTAAAGAGGAAGAGCCTCAAGATCCTGAGCTGCTTTAACGTCCAGAACAGTTGTCAAGTATTCTGGTGGTTGATGCCACGCAGACCCTTCTGCAGCTTGAACAATGTGAAGACCACAAGCACAGTAACATTTTTAAACAAGGACTGGCCACTCTCCAGGCCATCGGTTCTGTCCTTCAAAACCATGAAAGCTAAACAGAGAATCCATGTATTGCTTAACCAACTTCATTCCGTTCTCCTATAATTTTACTCGGTCCCTTTCAGCAGATCTGTTGTTCTTCGGAATTCTTGTTGCACCTTATATTTGCTTTTTTGGATGGAGGGGCTGGAGTAGGTATAGCATTTTTAGTCCTTTCTTTGTAAGTGCCTTCACAGTGTTGCTTTGTCTGTCACAAGGGAGACAGCTAATAGGAGATTTTAGCTAACTTTTATTGCCTGGGTTTCTGTCCTAAGATAAAACTTCTTCGACGCTTAAGAGAGCATGCTGAGGCTTGCAGTGCCTTTTTACAATCATTTTGGAATCTCACTGAAGTAGACATGTTTATAGAATTGGGTGTGGTTTTCTGTAGATACACAATCTATCTTTTATGTGATTACTTAAGAGCCTTTCAGCTAAAAAATTATTCTGATTGTTGCCAACTTCCATGATTGAATGTATTGTTCAATCATGTATTTTTTTTTTAGTGGTCAATATTAATCTACAGAGCTGTCAGGATTTGAGATTTGGGGTTCTCCCCCCCCCATTTCCCCTCTAAATTGTTAGTTGGGGAGTCTAGGTAAAAACTAATCTTTCTGCCATCAGATAATCACACTGATAGCAGTCACTTAGACATCTCAGGAAGGCCTGGAAATTCTTCCAAAAGGTTGTGAGATAACAAATCCTGGAGCTCAAGAAGCAAGAAATAAAACTCAGCTAGAATGCCTCGGCCAGATGAGAGGCAGAATAAGACAGTTCTTAAGAACTGTGGCCTCTTTACTGAAGCTCAAATCCTGGCTCTAGCACTTGCCAACTGTGTGTCCTTGGCTTAGTCCCTCCGTCCCTCCCTCAATACATCCATTTCCCCAATCTATAAAATGTATACTATCATAATACCTCATGGGGCTGTTGTAATAACTACAGGAAAAACACTTGCCACACTCTTCTTCGAGTGTGATTGTAAAATTGTTGGTAAGAGAAGGGTGTATCAAAATTCTTGATAACCTCTACTTATAAATTACTTTACCTCTGGGAGGACAGAAAGCAATCCAATTTTCACTCAGTGCCAGCTAAATTCCAGATAATCTACTAAATATTTTGGAATATATTGAATACACAAGAAGACAACCCCTAGGGTGTACAATTGCTGACTTGTGGAAAGCAATTTCAGCCATACTGCTGATTGGATGGGTGACTAAGACTTTTCGCTGTGTTTTTACAGTGAGTACTACAGAATCTGGAAAATAATATTCAGATTTCATTTTTCTATATTTGTCATGTCATACCTAAAGTTTCTCCATGTGTCCCATGTTGTGTTGAAATCTAGAAATGACTAGGAGGTAGATGAAATCTCTTAATTGGACGGTAAGTTCTGCAGAATAACAAGTACTTGACTTCTGGTCCCAGGGCTGTAACCATGTTGCAGCTATCACTCGTGAATATTACCCTTGCTTCACTCAAAGACTGTCATCACAGCTTCGGGTCACCCGAAACCCCGAATCCTTTGGGAGAGCTTCCCATGGCGGTGGCTCACAGAACATGACTCTACATAGTTACACCCATCTCCTCCACACTCCTCCACAGATCTTTCTTCTAACATACTGTATGATTCATGCTCTGCTTCTGTTTAATTTCTGTTTAATTCCTTGACAGCACTGTGTAACCTGGGCCTCACAGCCCTGGCTAGGTTGTATCAAGTCAACAGTTACTATTATTATTATTATTATTATTATTATTATTATTATTATTATTATTGAAACCATGTTCACCAGTGTCTCTACTGGGTTTTAGTCCACAAGTGTGGTCCGAGTGAGTAGGAAAAAACACAAAGGAAATCATTTCTTCAGGCTAAGTACTCAGAAGAGCTGTCTCTATCAGCTGCTGAAAACGAACCAAGTCTTACCTCGTGTTTTTATTGCTCATGTTTTTTACCTGCCTCCTTTAGACTCTGTGCTTCTAGGCAACAGCTGTCCAGCCTTCCACCTCTTACCTCACAGTGCCAACGAGTTACCAAACTCAGGGAGTAATAAAAAGTGTCATGTAAAATCTTGCCTGTGTGAATCCTAAAGGAGAGAGAAATCAGTTATTTGTTGGTTGGTTTCTGTTTTGTTTTGCTTTTTTGATACTGATCTGTTTAGGTAAAAATATTTGAAAACATTTCTAAGTTGTACTGAACATTACTCCACTGTGAAAATAGAATGTTCTAGATATACAGCTCACTGTGAATGGCTATGTAACACTCATTGAGTGCTAGATTCAATCCCTAGTACCAGAACACTAAGCAAATGAATAAAAAAGTAGTCTTCTCCTCACAGAATACTTATAGAATAGAACTGAAAATCACTTTTTTGTTGCAATGATCATTTTAACAATAATCATTCTACAAGTGTAGTTCTACACTCTGCATATTATAATATAGTAATGAGTCCTCAAGTCAGTTTTATGTTCTTCAGTCTACAAAAACCTAGTTTATGAAATAAGATGCAGGGTTGGAGAGATGGCTCAGTGGTTAAGAGCACTGACTGCTCTTCCAGAGGTCCTGAGTTCAATTCCCAGCAACCACATGGTGGCTCATAACCATCTGTAATGGGATCCGATGCCCTCTTCTGGTGTGTCTGAAAATAGTGACAGTGTACTCACATACATAAAATAAATAAATAAATAAATAAATAAATAAATAAATAAATAAATCTTTTATGCCCGGCAGTGGTGGCGCACTCCTTTAATCTCAGCACTTGGGAGGCAGAGGCAGGTGGATTTCTGAGTTCGAGGCCAGCCTGGTCTACAGAGTGAGTTCCAGGACAGCCAGGGCTACACAGAGAAACGCTGTCTCGAAAAACCAAAAAAAAATAATAATAATAATAATAATAACATGCAGAAGTCAGTTGATCCATAGCGCTTACTCTCTAACCATTTGTCAATTCTCTTCTCTCTAGGATATGGCCTGGTATGATAATAAAGAGAACAACACTGGAGCCCTGATCACAACGTTAGCCATGGATGTAGCACAGATTCAGGGTGTATGTATATTGTGACTTTAAAATTTGTTTTTACATTTATGTAGTATGTGGGTGAGCGAGCATGAGCCACAGCCCACATGTAGAGGGCAGTTGACAGCTTTCTGAAGTTGGTTCTGTCCACCCACTACATGGGGCCTGGGGATTGAACTCAGGCACCAGGCTTGGTGGAAGGTGACTTTTCCTACCGAGACATCTTACAGTCCTATTGTTTTACTCATTAAACAGTACCCTGTGTGGTATGCATGTGTACCTACACATATGTGTCTGTGCCAATCTGTGGCTTATGCTGAGATGGCCTAGCATTAAGTAGTATCATGGCCTGCAGGGAATTCTTAAGGAAAGACTCAAGAATATCTCTGAGATCAGGCTATTTTTCGCCTAAAATAAAGAAGCTTTGGCACATGTATTAGAATAAATCTAAAGCTAAAAAAGATTCTAAGAACTAGAGACAAAGAGTTTACAAGGAAATAGCAGAGCAAAAAAATAGCAAGAGGAAGGGAAACACACCCAGCACAAATTTTACCATTGCTTTGTTTTGAGGCAGAGCATCATTAAGTAGCTCAGGCTGGCCTTGAACAACCCATGAAGATCCTTTTTCAGCCTCCAAATGCTAAACTTAAAGACCTGCACTTCACCCAGATCCAAAAATGTCAATGAAGGAAAAAGTTTAATTTTAATTTTCTCAGAAACTAAGACCTCACTTAAAGGGATATTTATTGATGTGTCCTCAGTGGTGTGCTCTCTGCAGATCATGTTAGACTATGTGTATAACCATGGCCTGTCATATCACAAGTAAATAAGACACTGTTCATCATATTCAGGTTATTGGCACAGTAGCAGCACACTAAACATGATGCTTGAACAAGTGTAGGAACAGTGTCGTGTGCAAGAGGAAAAGAACAACTTGCTAGCCAGGTTTAGTAGTTTATGTCTGTAATCTCAGGGCTTGGGAAACTGGAACAAGAGAATTGCTCTAAGTTCCAAGATAGCTTGTTTCACATAATGAATTCAAGGCCAGCCTGGGCTATATGGTGAGGTTGGATGGATAGATAGGTAGATAGATAGATAGATAGATAGATAGATAGATAGATAGATAGATAGATAGATAGATAGATGATAAATAGATATAATAGATAATAGATACATGATAAATTGATGATAGATAGATAGATGATAGGACAAATATCAATTTTCTTCAAATTATTTTATTAAAATTAACTTTTAGGGTTGGAGAGATGGCTCAGTGGTTAAGATCACTGACTGCTCTTCCAGATGTCCTGAGTTCCATCCCAGCAACCACATGGTGGCTCACAACCATCTGTAATGGGATCCAATGCCCTCTTCTGGTGTGTCTGAACACAGCTACAGTGTACTCATATAAATTAAAAAAAAATAACCTTCATAAAACAATTAAGAATTTAATCTAATTGAGAAAATGAGTACAAAGCAAATTGTCTTATTCTTAATTTAGGTGAAATTGTTTTTGTTAATGTGGATGTGGGTGTGTACATGCACATGTGTAGATAAGTGGGCCCATACATATTTGGCCAGAGGCCAGAGGAAGACATCAGGCATTGTGCTCTGTCACTCTCTTCCTTACTCCTTTGAAACAAGGATGAACCTGGAGCTTTGCTGGTACCAGAACACCCCAGCAATCTGTCTCCAGCTCCTACAGTGCTATGGTTACAGGTGGCTATGCCTAAGTTATGTGGTTGCTAAGGACCAGAACTTAGACCTTCATGCTCTCAAAGCAAGTGCTTTTATCCACTGAGCCACCTTTCCACTCCAAGATAAAATTTTAAAGTTCTGTTAGAATATGAACTCTAGAAGAGTTAAGGAGAATCTCTAAGATCTTATTAGGTAGGATTTCAAATTCTAAAATATGGCCGAAGACAGACCTCTCTCTATCTTACTAGGGTACGTGAGTAAAAATGTGAAAACACACTGAGCACAGTATTTGTCTAATAGGCAATAGGTTGGTGTAAACAGTCAGTACATTTGAAATACTAGTTACAACACAACCTTAAGCAGAAAATATCAGTCCTGGTAAATCCATGAAAACCCCCTACTCCCAAAAAAGTGGTAATTTTTTCCTTTACTGTATCAATAAGAGGGGGGAGGGAAGGAGGGAGGGAAGAAGGGAAGGAGAGAGAGAGAGAGAGAGAGAGAGAGAGAGAGAGAGAGAGAGAGAGAGAGAGAGAGAATGTGATTACAATAGGAGCAGGTTCAAAGTTATTTGGGGCTAAGAACTCCAGCTCTGGCCATGTAATGTGTAGCATAATTACTACAACCTTAAGATATGAAGGTCAGGCTGTTTTTTGCTACAGCTGCAGAAACATGGAAGCAGCATCCCTTGTGTATCCATTAGATACAGGGAAGTGGAGCCCTTTTGTGATAGGTCTCCCTGTGCTCAATTAGGAGGAGCAGAGCTCTCAATGGGTAGTCACTGCATGCTGCACTGTGTAGAGCTTTTAGGAATCTAGGTCACCAGTTTTTCTTGTTGGATATGGTCCATTTAGATGATGAGATGACATTTGTTATTGAACACTTTCATGGCGATGCCTTTGCACAGAGAAAGATATATATTATATATAGATAATTTATTTTTCATGTATATTAAACCATTCCAGCTTTTAGTAAAAGTCATATCAATAAACTAATAAGTTATTAAAGTGGAAAAAAAGTAATTGTGATGGATCTGGAAAGATAGCTGAGTGGTTAAAGACACTTATTGCTCCTGTAGAGGACCTGGGTTAAGTTTCCAGCACCCACGTGGTAGCTCAGAACTATCTGTAATGTCAATCCCAGAGGATCCAATGTCCTCTTCTGGCCTCCAAGAGCACCAAGCATGTCCATGGTACAGAGCCATTACATGTAGGTAAAACTCCCATACATATAAAATAAAAATAAATAAATCCTTTTTCAAAACTCAGTGTCTGTAGAATAAACGGTCGGATCCTAGACACTTGGAACTCAATGACTTTAAGATGTAAAATGAGAAAAGACTTCTAAGTATGAGGGAGTCTGCTACTCTTCTAATACAAGTTCACATAAATGTTTGCTTGGCCACACAAAGGTGCCGTCACACCCAGGGTGATGGGTAATCTTGATGTCAGACAAAGAATGACTTGCCAGTCTTATTTGCCTGCTAACTCCTTTCTCAAGAAGAGAGATTAGAGATGAGTCTAGAAGCAATTTAGTGTCATAGTTCTATCCTATGAACTTAGCTAAATCATATTCCAGTTCCTGTAGTATGCAATTTCAGTTATAGTTTATCAAGTATATTAGTGTGAACGTTCATGAGACAAACCCTTAATAATATGTCTTAGAAACCTTTAATGGCCCAAAATATATAATCCTCTATATTATATATGTACATATACACAGTCAGCTTTTGTGAATTTGTCCAACAAATTCTTTTTCTGATGGCAAATATTCTCACTGTCACTTTTAGAAGCTCTGATTCTTTGAGAACTATGATCAAAACACATTGGTGAAATGCAGTCACAACACCTTTCTTTAAAAAGTTGAATATCACAGCCTCTTTAACTGGTATTGTTTTAGCCCAAAGTAATGGCTTATTGCCCACTGATCTGTCAACAGACTCTCATATAATAAGTAGTTTTAATAAAAGTATAGGTCCATTTTAGATTCTTTTGGAATCTAGACTCCACAAGATTACAAGGTATTGTTGTTTCCGTATATTCTAGTAACTCTGTCATCAGCCAGAGCGGTTACTTCATTTTCACACAAGAAAATCCTACCGTCACCATGGGGCACATTCTATGCCACCAGCAGACCCAATGCTAAAGCCAAGATCTCTGCTTGTCGAAGCTATAATTATGTTGCCTGGAGAAATCATAAACGCTTGCATCATTTATTAATTTCAGAGCCAATGAGCTGATCAGTTTGTGCTAGCTAGTATATTAACTTGGGCAATGATGATCTCATTTCTTAATTTCTGACATGGGAAGTATATAAAACAACTTGATAGTCCTTTTGAGCCAAGCAACATTAGTAGTTATTGAAATGACTTTATTTAGCACTGTATAAGCTGACATATAATTATAATCCTGCCTTGAGGTTTTAGACTAAGTTTATTAAGAACGGTTATCAAGTGTGTAGCAAAATCTGACATCCAAATCTATGATAAATGCATGATAAATTCTATGCTTTTCCATAAAAAATGCACACTGCTGAATTATAGCAATGAGTAAATATAGTTTGCATGTATTACATTATGGCAAGCTTTTATCTGTTTGTCCAACTAATACTTATTTCTTCTCATAAATATTTTCACTACTACTACTTATAATACATCTTAGCAGATTCCACTTCAGGTTGTTCTCTGTCAGGTTTTTTAAAAGTATTCTCATGTATAGTTGTTCTACATATGAATTATTAACATTATCTAATTTTCAGTCACTTTAAGCTCCACTCTCAAAAAATGGAAACAAACTGAATAGTAAGTAACATATGTAAACCCATTGTGAGCCAGGAACCCCATTTAAAAATAACTTTATATATAAATCATTATATATGTAATCTTTATGCGTACATATTATATTATTTCTATATTATATTAATATAGAAATAATCATTATCACACACTGAGAAGGAGAGAGAGAGAGAGAGAGAGAGAGAGAGAGAGAGAGAGAGAGAAAGAGAAAGAGAAGGAGAGAGAGAGAGATTTACTGTGTAGCCTAGGCTGGCCTCAAATTATGTAGCCAAGGAAGTCCTTAAACTCAAGATCCTCCTGCCTCCGATGTCCAAGATAACAAATATGTACCACCAGATTGTCTATCAAAATAATCTATTATCAAATATTGACTATTGATGTTGCTTTTTCAGAACCTTCAGCATTGAGCAACAGTTATTAAAACAGTAACAGCACAAAACAAGGTCTGCATTCTGCATGCAGCAATCCCACAGTTACGACCAAATGTTTTTTTGGGTTTTTTGTTTGTTTGTTTGTTTTTTGTTTTGTTTTGTTTTGCTTTTTCTTTCGAGATAGGGTTTCTCTGTAGTTCTGGCTGTCCTGGAACTCACTCTGTAGACCAGGCTGATCTCGAACTCAGAAATCCACCTGCCTCTGCCTCCCAAGTACTGGGATTAAAGGCGTGCGCCACCACTGCCCAGCTGCTAGCTATGACCAAATGTAATTAACTATTATCTATCTTTCTTTGTCTGGCTGGTAAATAAGCCACTTAGAAAATCACTTTGGTTTAGGTCTCATTTTCATATTTTATGAAGAAATTCCAATATTCCATTTCAAACTTCCTAATTTTTCTGACTGTTGTTTTCCTACAAAATGTGAGAATGGTTAAGTTTTCACTCTGATGGTACTTAAATATTTTTTATTGTTTTAGTAGTACGTAGTGTCACAGCATATAGCTGTGTGATCTAATGTGAACACACAGTGAATTATGACATGTTATAGTTGTAAGCATGGCATTAACAGGGCAGCTTCTGTAGCCACCACTGTATTCTCTTTCTATTAACTTGCTGTTTTCAGATTCTATATGTAAATGAGATAAGGCAGCATCTAACCCTTTGTTAGTTCTGGAGTGATTTCAGTTGATTAACCTCTGTCCTTATTATAAGTCTCACTTTGCTACACTTAAGCACAGCTGTATTTTTTATTATATGCCACACGTTAGGAATTTGGCAATTTAGATGCCGGGTGTTTCTATCTTTCTACGTATTTTCTGGGTTTTATTCTGCAATGAGTCAAAATTGCCGGGGAAGGGTTTATTCCATTCAACTGTTTATGTGATGACTTGATCAACAGGACTGGAGTCTACTCCAAGGCAAGGCCATTCTCTGCACTCTATCTGAAGCCCCTATGATTCACAAACCTCTCAGTCTGGCTAGTATGATTAGGCACAATATATCTCCAGCCCTCATATGCATGCTTTTTTTTTTCAGACAAATACTTAAAAAGCACCTTCTGTAGCTGTCCTGGTTTGTCTCAATTTAGCCCTTTTTCCTCTGGTAAATATGCTGCAAGCTGATTAGAATACCTTTGCTCCTCAGCTTTGCTCACTCAATATAGGGAGTAGCTGAGGCAATCACTATGTTTTTCTGCCATCCCTGCCCCTAGCCACTAGCTGTTTTATATAGAATGTATTGGAAACCAACACTTCATATACATACTACTTTGTCTATTTCTTTTTGTTTCTGATAGAAGATAAATCTGTTACTCCATCTTGGCCAGAAGCAGAAATCCTTCCATGTAGAATGTTACTATAATTGCATCCTGAGATTCCTTCACTTGCCCAGGCTACCCACTCCTCTGTATGTAGTTTTCTTACCAGTTATATCTTCAACTGCTTTTTAAAATTATTTATTCATTTTTATCTTATCTTTTGCCTGCATGCATATCTGTGTAAGGATATCAGATTCCCTGAAACTGGAGTTATAGACAGTTGTGAGCTGCTATGAGGGTGCTGGGATTTGAACCCAAATCCTTTGGAAAAGCAGCTAGTGCTTTTCACTACTGAGTCACCTCTCTAGCCCCACCGCCATTGCTTTTTGATAGTTTACTGAAAACTGTATAACTTGTGAGAGGTGTAGTTTGACAAAACCCATCAAGTATGTGAGAGAATCTATTTTCTAGCAGTTCAGAATCTGGCCTGAAATTAAGATCTCTGACCCATTTGGAGTTGAGTTTTGTGTAGGGTGAGAAATAAAGATATATTTTCATTCTTTTATATGTGGGCATTCAGTTTTCCAGGCACCATTTGCTAAAGAAAATGTCTGTTCTAGTTAGGATTACTATGACAAAACATCATGACCAAAAGTGGTTTGAGGAGGAAGTTTATTTGGCTTACATATCCTGAATCACAATCCACTGAGGGAAGGAAGCCAAGGCAGGAACTTAAATCAGATAAGAACCTGGAGGCTGGAGCTGATGCAGAGGCCATGAAGGAGTGCTGCTTACTGGCTTGCTCCCCATGGCTTGCTCAGCCTGCTTTCTTATAGAACCCAGGACCACTAGCACAAGGATGACCTCACCCACAAAGGGTTTGGCTCTCCTCCATTAATCCCCAATTATGAAAATGCCCTACAGGCCTGCCCACAAGTTATTTTTATGGAGTCATTTTCTCAACTGAGGCTCCCTCCTCTCTGATGCCTCTAGCTCCTATCAAGTTGGCATTAAAAACCATCCAGAACAGTATCTTTCTTTCAATATTTTTTTTTTTGCATCTTTGTAAAAAATCAGGTGGCCCAATGTAGTGTCACATGCCTTTAATCTCAGCTCTTGAGGGACAGAGGCAGGAGGATCTCTATGAGTTCAAGACTACTGGTCTATACTGAGAGTTCCATGCCACCCAAGGCTGCACACTGAGAACCTCTTCTCGTTATTTTTCTTCATAGCACTAAATACACTTAACATTTTAGTGCATTGCCTAAGTACCAAGCTTTCTACCAAAGGAAGTTTCATAAGACCTGTAGCTCTTTGTTTATGCATTTTATTTGGGGGCAGGGAGTTGAGACAGAGTCTCTCTTATGCTGGCCTTGAATCTACCTTGTAGACCAATCTGGCCTTGACCTCACAGAGAACCGACGAGTGCTGTGTCTGAAGGCTTTACCTTAGGCATGTAGTACTTACATAACACTTGTAAAGACAGTTCTACTTATTCAAAGATTACTCTTGGAATATTTTCTTGCCTTGGACTACAATCTCTCCACCTCCTTTTCTGACTTGATATTGCCACTCACACCTTCACTTAATGAGACCAATCTGTTAAGTATAAAAAAGAGATGATAAATATCATATTAAGGCACACACTTGAATGAAAGAGAACCTTTAATATTTCCATTTAACACTGCTGGGATACAATAGCTGAGGTCTTCTATCACTGTGGGAGAAGGAACAGAGCCAGGTGTTAGAGACTAGATATGATGAATCAGGCATGCAGGCATTGTGTCAAAAAAGTTGAGGGAAGCAGCCAGAGCAAGGTGGGGAAGGTGCCATGCATAGAAACACGAGAACAAAGGGATTGAACATGGAAAGATAAACCTATTAAGAAAAATTAGGAGTCAAACGTGGCAGCACATGCCAGTAATCCCAGCACTTGGGAGACAGAGGCAGGAGAATTTTCACGAGTTCCAAGCCAGCCAGAATAAGTGTGAAACCTCATCTTAAAACACAGATAGGTAAAGGGAGAGGAGGGTGGGGTGGGATGGAAAGGAAAATTGGAGAACCAGATTTTTCACTTGTGAAGAGAGAGAACAAATAATGAAAGAAGAAAATGGAGACCAACCTTGTAGCCTTGAATGGAAATTGGAAAAACTGCAGAGACTGCTGGATTTCAAGAAATTTTAGATAAGGAAATGCAGATGTAAATACATAAACATACACACTTATACACACACATATACACACATGCATAGACGTATATACACATATGCACACTCACACGCAGACATGCACAGACATTCACACACTCACACACACATGCACACACATGCACACACATACATGTACACACACAGGCACAGATACATACACACACATGCACAGACACACACATACACACATACACACACACACACCCTTACACACACATGCACACACACACTCATGCACGCACTCATATATACACACTCACACACACACATACACATATACACACATGTGCACACACATACATGCACACATTCACACACCTGCACACATATGTGTACACACACACACACACACACACACACACACACACACACACACACTACCTCCAAGTTCTGCTCACTGGAGTCCAATCACAATGAGCACAAGTAGCACAGATCTATGCAGCAATGCTGTCTTGTCTCTCCGTGCTCCCTCATGTGTTGTCCAGGACTCACGGAAATGCCTAATTCTCAGCACTGCTATAAGATGAGCAAGAGTGACTGACGGAAGTTATGTGACAGGTTAACTGTGCCAAAACTACACAAAAATCTCAGGTTTGCAGATTCCATAAGGAAATGCTGTTAAAATGGTAATTGACAATTCATCTTAGGATCTTTTTAGAGATGAAGAGTTGATTTTAATAAATATGTAAGCTAAGGCACAGAATTCTTTTTATGCAAATATAATATATGAAACCTTTGTGAAAGTTCATATACACAATTTAAAACATGTTATCCAGGCACTTAAATTTTAAGTAAATGACATTATGCAAGTCTGTAAAACTGGTGCTTTAGTGGTATTAAACATTAAGATATTTATTTTCCCACTGAATGTAACAACAATTTCATAACAGCAAACACCAAAAAATGCTTCACAAAAGGTTAACTCACTCTTACTTTTTGGTGTGTTATTCTTACTCATAGTACTCATTACTCTACTAGTTTTTCAAGGTACTGGTTTATTTTCACAAGTTTCTGAGTTAGGGGGCTGGTACAATCACTCAGCATTTGACATTCAAACCTGACCAGAACTTGAGTGATTCTCAGAGCCTACATAAAGGTGGATGGAAAGAAATAACTCACAGAGCTCTCCTCTGACCTCTCCATGTGGGCTGCACACACACGTGTGCACACACACACATACACATACACACACACACACACACACACACACACACACACACAATGTAGTAATAATAATTTACGAGTTAGGATTGAGATAGGGCTTGAATTCCATATGAATTGCTGTGTGTATGTGCACAAACACAGAAAGAACATCTTGAAGGAGACAAAGAAATCCTGTTACTTCAACTCTCAATACACTTAAATTTTATCAGAATGTGAAATCGAATTCAGCTAAAAAGAACTCTTGGAGTGACCTTATAACAGATCATATTTGCAGGTCATGGTGGTATACACCTTTAATCCCAGCACCCAACAGGCAAAGGCAGGTGGACCTCTGGGAGTTCAAGGCCGCCTGGTCTACACAGTGAGCTCTAGGACAGCCAGGACTATGAAGAGAAACCCTGTCTCAAAAAACAAAAAATAAACAAAACAAACAAACAAAGCAGGTCATATTTAATTTCAAATAATCTAAAAGCTTCTACATTGTACATACAGTGTCAAAATAGACAACATTCTGTGTGGCTGTCTCTGTGTACTGGATGTAAGATTGAAAAATGAAAGGGTTCCTTAGCCAGGTTTTCAAGAAATATGGGTCCTCATTAATCTTTGAAAATAGTCTTAAAGAACAAGTCCAAATAGAAGTTTGAATGCACCTTATTTTAAAGGAAACTATAAGAAGAATTTTAACTCCCCACTCCAAATATGTCTGATTCTAGGCAGCAACTTCAAGACTTGGTATCATAGCACAAGATGTGACCAACATGAGTCTGTCCATTCTCATCTCCTTCATATATGGATGGGAGATGACACTCCTGATTCTCAGCTTTGCGCCTGTACTTGCAGTGACAGGAATGGTTCAAACCGCAGCAATGGCTGGCTTTGCCAACAAGGATAAGCAAGAGCTTAAACGTGCTGGAAAGGTAAGGTACAGGCTCTTGTTTCCACCATGGGGATGATAATACGAGGGTCCGCTTACAGATTTGTGCATTAAACAAAACATCATTGTTATAAAAAACACTTAAAATGGCAACCAGAAGATAGCAAGCACATATAGCTATGTCCTCCATCACTACTGTTACTGTCAAGGGAAGGTTTCTAATGCCATGAATCCCCATTCTCTATTTACTAAATAATTAAAATTGCTCAAATAGTAATTCTGGGCATTTTATTTTTTAAAATGTCAAGAAATCTAACAGTTACTGAGTACAAGAAAGACATTGATATTGACACCTAAAATAACTCAATTTTTAGTAACCAATAATCAAAGTGAACATTTCGTGCAACTATATATTCTTTTGGCACATTTAAGTTTCTCAGGATCAACCATAGTTAAAAAACAAAAAACAAAAAGCAAGCAAACAAACAAACAAACAAAAAACACACAGTTTTTGAGGTTTAGGAAAACCCAGAGTTAACCATCTGTAATGAAAGAGGGTCATGTGACCTAATGACTGACCTTACCCAGGCATCCTCCCTGTATAGTGCTACTTTGTTAAGCATTTATCTATCTTCTAACCCACCTGTCCCTCTAGCAGATAGCAATGCATTACTATCTCAGGGTGACTACTGTTACATTGTGTTTTAATGTTTGGTCGGGGGAGGGGGAGGTAGTCTGGGTTTGGTTTTGATTAGATAACTTTGTATACTACATTCTTTTTTTATCATGACAGCATTTTAGAAGATATAGCATGCAAATACTGGGTCTTTTCTGAGATACATGTTCCAGGCCTGAGACTTTTTCTCTCTTCACATGGCTTCAAAACTCTGTCACATTGATGACCATCCTCTGAATATGAAAATGACTTTAATGTCATCTAGCGTCCACATTACAGAAACTGGATTAGAGCTACCATACCATATACATATACTCTTAAGTGCTGACAGTTACTTAGTGATCTGTTTTGCCAGACCCTTGGACCTTTCCACATTTCTTATACTAAATAAGGAGCCTTGGAATGTCTATTTGTGCTAGATAAACTGAACTACTTAGCAAATATTTGACTCAGAGATAGTGTTTACTCTCCCTGTATGCTTTTAAAATGGTGATAATTTGGAATTTTCTAAATTATTAAAACATTAGATTTTTATCTCATTTTTGTGTGTGTGTCATAAGATTAACCTGGCAGTGTATTTAGTAACTGCCTTTAAATTAGACAACCTGAGTCTATACCTGCAGCTTTTAACAAGTCAATTTAGCAGTGAGATGTCTCAGCAGGTAAAGGCACTTGCTACCACACCTAATGATTGGAATTTGGTCCTGGAATCCTGCATAGTGAAGGAGAAAGCTATCACTCAAAGTTGTCCTCTGCCCTCCCCATGGATGTAGAAGCACACCCTACCCTCTCCCATACACAAACACATACACAATCAATCAATCAATGTAAATTTAAAGTTTTAATAATAAAAGATGCTGGTCTTCTGTCTTAGTCAGGGTTTGTATTCCTGCACAAAACATCATGACCAATAAGCAAGTTGGGGAGGAAAGGGTTTATTCAGCTTACATATCCACAGTGCTGTTCATCATCAAAGGAAGTCAGGACAAGAACTCACACAGGGCAGGAACTTGGAGGCAGGAACTTATGCAGAGGACATGGAGGAATGCTGCTTATTGTATTTCTTCCCCTGGCTTGCTCAGCTTGCTTTCTTATAGAACCCAGAACTACCAGTCCACAATGGGCCCTCCCATCCTTGAACATTAATTGAGAAAATGCCTTACAGCTGGATCTCATGGACGCATTACCTCAAGGGAGGCTCCTGTCTCTGTGATAACTCCAGCTTGTGTCAAGTTGACACACAAAACCAGACAGTACATCTTCCTTGTAGTTGCTTGTGTAAACTGGAGGAAATCATCAAATTGTTGTGGTTTTTTAAATGTAAAATGGCTTTATTAGATTTTCTTATGATTATAGTATTTCTTGAGGCTGCAGAGGTGGCTCCAGTGGTTAAGAGCTCTTGCTGCTCTTCCAGAGCATCTGAGTTCAGTTCCCAGCACCCACATGGTGCCTCACAACCATTCATAACTCCAGTTACATGGGATCCAATGTCTTCTTCTGACCTCTCTAGGCACTGGCATGTACATGGTGTGCAGACATGTGTGTAGGCAAGACACTCATATGAACGAATATACATTTTTTTAAAAAAAAGATTGGAGTATTTTCCAAATTTCTTTAGTGATATTCCCCTCTCCATTGTGAAAAATATTTTTAAAAAGTTTCTTATTGCTGCTTATTTCTTTTTTTCCCTAAAACAAGACTCCATCAGTCTTATCCATTTTCCTTGTAAACAACCGGTGTAAAAAGTGAAGGGTTCTTTGACATTAATGAAGTTATGAAGTTAAAGAGAACATGAAAACTGAGAGTAGAGTCTGAGGCCCAAAATGGCCTTTAATAAATGCGAGGTGGGCGCTGGAGAGAAGGCTCAGCAGTTAAGAGCACTGACTGTTCTTCCAGAGGTCCTGAGTTCAATTCCCAGCAACCACATGGTGGCTCACAACCATCTGTAATGAGATCTAGTGCCCTCTTCTGGTGAGTCTGAAGACAGCTACAGTGTACTCATATAAATAAAGATTAAATAAATAAATAAATAAATAAATAAATGTGAGGTGTCCACCCGGGCCTCCTGTATGACAGTCCACGGAGGTAGCTTGAAACAAAATGTTGCAACACTTTCATTATCTGTCCTTCAAACTAAACTGCATTCTCAGATTCAAATGTTACTCTAAGCCAGAAGCCTCCCCCATTCTGAAACCCATATAACTGTATTCTTTTTGAACAATATCTAAACATAAAGAATATTAACAATATCTAAATGTAAAGAAACATTAGTCATATTTTAGTTACATATCTTTTTAAGTTCCCAGACTTCAAAATGAGAAGTGGTTTTGTCTTATAAAGAATTTTACAGTTACTTTGTATAATGCCTTGTCCTGTTCAACTATGATTTGCAATTCTGTGACAGAATAATTACTTATTTGATTTTTGTCTGCTATCTTTGATAAGAATTGTTTCATAATTTATAAGAGCTTGTTTGCAAGTGAACATGTTCTCCAATGTTTGATTTCTCTGCTGGGGAAACAATTGAAATTGAAATTCAGTAAAGACTTAAGGGCTCTAAACTAGATGTATCAAACTTTCTAAAGAAATTTTCATCTATTGGGGTGATTGCCAGGAGTAATTGCCAGGAAAAAAGATTGACTTGAAATACTGTATTCTCTAGACTGTTTCACTACCAGGGAGTTTAACATCACTAATATTATTTCTGTATTTTATTTTCTCACCTTATAAGATAGCAACAGAAGCTGTGGAGAACATACATACGATAGTGTCATTAACAAGAGAGAAAGCCTTTGAGCAAATGTATGAGGAGACACTTCAGACCCAACACAGGTGACTATAGCTCGAGCCCACTCTGCTGGCATTCATCCTGGAAATGTGGTGTTCAGGGTGACCCTTGTGGTTTGCTTGCTAATCTATTTCCATGTTAATCTTTCCTAAGACCAGCACATCCTAACTTCTCATGTGACTTCACCAAGAGGAAATCAAGTGCTAACACAACAGAAAAGTATAGGTCCCCACGTGATCATCTGATCCTCAGTGAGGGCACAGAATCAACTTATTTCTGAAAGAAAGTTGAGTGGAAGAAAGTACATAGGATGGCTCACCCTTTTTATGTCAGATCTCTAAGCGAACTTAAACGTGAAACAGATGTGTGCACTGCACTTATTTAACGACCCTTATCACACTGCCTCTGGCTCTGTATTTATCAGAGAGATAGTTTTGTTCTCATTTGCACTGATGTCTGTGGTCTTCACCACCCATTGTTTGCTGCTATGTATTCTACTAATGTAAGACCATGATGGAAATTAAAGAATACTTCTAATTACTGAGCACCTGTCCTTAACTCTTACATTAGTTATTCTTTTGTGACACCTGTCCATGCATTTGAAAGTAAAGGCAAGTATGTTACAGCAAACCATCTACAGAAAGAGAAATTAGCCTGTCTTCTCTGCAATAACTTTGTAATCCTTAGAAAAATGTATATCCACAGAATTATAGCATTTCAAAGGTCTCAACATTCATCACTCCGAGTTTATTCTATTGACCTTTTAACACCCATGCTCTGTCATTTAGTAATTATGTATTTCAGAAATGCCTTGAAGAGAGCACACATCGCTGGATGCTGTTATGCGGTCAGCCATGCTTTTGTGCATTTCGCCCACGCAGCAGGGTTCCGATTTGGAGCCTATTTGATTCAAGCTGAACGGATGACGCCAGAAGGCATGTTCATGTGAGTTGTGCAGATATTTAAACGCTGTAAGTGGGTTATGCACACGTATCTAGTTTATGGAGGATTCTCATCTAGATCCCAAGTGGAAGAGGGCTTCTTGAAACATTTAAGTGTATCTATAATGTGTGTGTTGTTTTTAATTGACAAATAACATTTGTGTCTATTTACAGGGCAAACTATCTTGCTTTGACAGATGCTTACATTGTGTAATGATTAAATCAAGGTTGATTCTTCACTTGATAGGAACAACTAACTATTGCAACTGGAAAAACTTTTTTTGTTGGTGGTACTTGGTAACTTTAAGAAGCACAGCATAACTAAACTTGGTGCAGTAACTCTGAATTATGCAGTGTACATACATTGATGCAATGCAAATGATCTGTAGTGAAACGCCAAATAAATTGCTCTCAGCTTCAGTTCATCATAATGTGGGTTACAGGAGCAAACAAGTCAGGAATCAGGAATTGATCATTGTTACAGCTTCCTCCCAAAGCGGCTCTTGGCAGCTTGTGCTGTCAAATCCTGTTTATACTGTGGGGACTTTCTTCACTTGATAGGAACAACTAACTATTGCAACTGGAAAACCTTTGAATGTTACTTTTCAGTTGCCCGGGCCTAAAATGCCAGAAATGTTGCATTTATATTACAATTCTCATTGTTAGCTGTTTACAGCTACAGAAAAGTCATATTTTTATTAATTATTAATTTGCATTTCAAATGTTATCCCCCCCCTCCCAGTGACCCCTCCAGGAGCCTGCCTCTAAGAGGGTGCTCCGACACCCACCCACTCCCACCTCTGCCCGCACATTAAAGCAAGGCCCAGTCCCTAATGATAATGACTTTGTTCTAAGCCTGGGGCTATTTGGGAAATACTAGGGTTCCTCCTTGGGTCTTGCCCTCCTACAGCTCTTGACAGTACCTGTTCCTTCCTCCCTGAGACCTATTTGTAGTCTGAGGACTTGCTCAACTAAAAGAAATAATGGAAACTCATTTGAAGCCCTGTAATTTTAAGATAGCTTTAAATAATTTTTATTTTCCACTCACACACAAAAAAATCTTTATTTATAAATGTTCTAGGGCATTTCTTTGCTCAGCACTGATAAGAAACTATCTACAAGTCACCAAATCAGCATTCCTGAATCTTTCCAGCTAACAGTAAACAGCAGGGCCACAGGAATTGTTCTTCACACTTTTCCTAAAGACAGGGTTCCTTTCAAACAAATATCTGCATTTAAAACTACAACAGAGTGGGGTTTGGTAGCTCATGACTTTAATCCCAGCAGGCAGATCTCTGAGATGGAAGCCATTGCTGTTTGTGTGAATCTGTAAAATACACAATTAAGGCATATTGCCTTGGGCTTCATTCTGATTGCTTAGACCAGTTTGTCAAATTAACAAGAAACAAAACCCAGAATCACATGAATAAATTTATGTGCTTTACAGACCTGGTTAAATTAGCCCTTTGCTTTGGTTCTGGCGTCATGTGGACACTTCCAGGATTAGAAATTCATTGTCTTCCAAAGTTTGATTTCAAACCAATACTAGAAACTTAGAACAGCTGCCCTCTCTAACCCCCCTGCCCCTGTAAATGCCCAGGGCACTATGCACACAGGGTATCTGGCAAGCCTACTGAGCACAGTCTAATATAGCATGTCCCGTAATTTTTAACTCTCACAGCAGACATTTCACCCTCTCTGCTATTTTTTTTTATTACTACTGTTCTTTGCTCTTTTATTTGTTTTATGTTTTTAATTATTTCCTTTTTTTGAGATTAAAATATAATTACATCACTTCTCTCTACCACTTCATCTCTCTAAACTTTACCATATGCTCTTTCTTGCTCTCTTTCAAATTCTCAGCCTCTTATATAGCCTTAGTTAGCTGGAATTTGCTGTGTGGACCAGACCAACTTTGAACTCAGAGACATCTGCCTGCCTCTGTCTCTGACCCTGGAGTGCTGGGATCAAAGGTATGCACTGCCATGCCTGGCTTTCTTTGCTTTTTAATCACCTAAGAAAAAGAAAAGAAAATAATCTTCCCCGTCTACCCATATCCATGTCTCTACCCTCTGTCAACTATCCTGAGGCTGTTTCTCTAGGCTTTTCTAAGTTATTGGTCCCAATTTCTCTATTTTCTTTATGGCTCTGAGTTTCTATGTGTGGAAGGTCTGTAGAGCTCACAGACCTTCCATTTAGGTGCAGTCACAGGTAAGCTCAGCTGTCTTAGTTCTAGTTCACAGAACATAACCAGGATGGTTACTTAGCACAAGACTAGTGATTAATGGAGCAGGAGGTGTAGGTAGTTCATCTGTTAGAGCACTTGCTTAGCATGCACAAAGGCCTGGCCAGCTCCATAGAAAACCAGGCATATATGTGTGGTACCAGCACTCATTCTTGGCTGTGAGTTTGAGGTCTTCTTGAGTCTCAGTTCAGTCTCTCTCTCTCTCTCTCTCTCTCTCTCTCTCTCTCTCTCTCTCTCTCTCCACACACACACACACACACACACACACACACACACACACACACACATGTTATTCTGAATAGTACTGTGATCCCAGGGCCAGGAAGGAACAGCTATCTAGCTAGAGGCAGAGCAATATGACACATGGTATAGACATGTAGGCTGAGAATTGTCTTGGTTTAAGCTCAATTTTTTTTTTTAATAGAAGCTAGTGTACCCTTTTGAATAGAAGTTCAAAAAGGAAACCTCCTCCTTCTAGAAACCTCTCAGGAGTTAAAGTTAATCCTCTTGTGCTGGTCTCTTAGGTGGTTTTCCAAGTCAGCAATCTCAGAGCTGGTTTCAAAAGGTGGTGCTTAGAGCTCACCCTAAAGTCTGGTTTACAGACCTGATATGGAGCCAGAAATATGTATTTTAATTAAACATCCCAGGTTAGTCCAAGGTCCAGGGTCACACACACTTTAAAGAAACATGAATGCTAGAACTATATTCTACTCTGTTCTCCATATCAGAATAATTTCTTATTCATTTATTTAGTCTACTACCAGGAACTTTTCTAGACTTATGGAAAAGTTGAGGAAGTCATGTTTTAGTTTCTTGTTAAAATAATGATGTATAGAGGGTAAGATGACTTAGCAGGTAGAGACACTTGCTGCATGAACCAGATGATCTCATTTCAATCCACGAAGCCCATAGAGAGGAAGGAGAGAAACAACTCTACAGTGTTTCTCTGACCTCCACATCCATGCTGTGGCATGACCCTCTCTCCATTACATCACACATCATAGCCTGTCACACACAAGCATAATAAATAAAATAATGACGATAATAATAGTATACTTTGCCCAGTAAAATATGAATATATTTTCAAGGCCTACAAGTACAGTTATGGGTAAACTGTTTCTTCAAAAGGGTCAGTGTGCGGAGAAGTGCAGGTATACAGACAGTACTAAAGCATAATCTTCTCATGCAGTCACATGAGTTTGTCATGCTGTTGATGAGGGGAAGGGCCTCTTTATAAAGGAAGTATGCATGCCTATGACAAGAGCTGGCCAGTGTTGTAGCATGGTTGTAGACATTTCCCTTAAGTGAGCATTTAAATAGGATAATAAGATTTGTATTCTGTCGACTTTGGGCTAGGGATTGGGGGTTGCATAAAACTGCCTGTGTAGGCCCCTACTGCTCAGAGAGATAGTAAAATAGTCCCCTCACTGTTAGCATGACAATGATCAATTGATTACTTCACTATGAATGTACAGACTTTCGAGGATACAAAATAAATTTAGTTTCTCCTTTCTCATTCTGCATTAATAAAGTAGGTATCCTATCTAAAGCCAGTAATCGTAGCATTTGGGAAGCTGAGGCAGGAGGATCGAGAGTTGGAGGCCAACCTAGTTACATAGTGAGTTCTAGGCCAGCATGAACTATATATAACAAGACTCTATCCAAAAGTAAAAACTAAAAGTTTGATACTGGTGCCACTAGGCAAGGTCCTAGCTGATATGTCTTCACAATATAAACCAGAAATTGTTGGTAACCAGCAGAGGCTTCTGGACCTTCCCACCATGATGACTTCAGGATTTCTTCTATCTGTGTCACCTCCTTCTTTGTGATACACATAGACAAAGCTCAGCACTGCACCAGGACCAAAAAAAAAAAAAAAAAGAAAAAAAAAAGAAAAGAAATCCAGACAGCACACTACAGTAATAATAAAGGCTTGAAAACTTCCTAAGGTAGGCAGTCAACTCACACGTGCCTGTATGCCTGCAAGTGTTTCCTGTTCTTCAAAATCTAAATACAGTTCTCAACAGACAGCTACCCTGAACTTTCAGAATCAAAAGTAGCCATCAAAACAATAGCAACACAGCTTCATTTTAAATGAATCCTACCTGCAGACTGATACTTTGAAACACTAAGGGCTAAAAAGAAGCTCCTTAGGCCTTCAGGACATCTTTGTTTAGAAGAACTAATCTTTGTAATTGAAACAGTCACCTTAGTTAGCAAACAGGAAAAACTTCTTTACTTGGGCCCTGCATGACAACTGTCCACTCATTCTGGCTCCTCCCCCAGGAGTTACATGAAAGAAAGGCCCATAAACCAGTCAGATTAACAGAGAAGGGATCTGCAAAGAGAAGTCAAAGTCAAATGGATGTCTAAGGCCTGTGTAAATCCCAGGAGAGGGACAAGGGCTAATGAAACTTAGCATGAGAGCAGACACCATGCTTACCACCAGAAAATGCAGTGAAGAAAACACAGTCAGCAGGACTTGCTCACTTTGCAGTCTGTGTGATCTTGGGCCAACTGCATAAATTTCACAAGCTGTGGTTTCCTAATTTGTGAACTGGGAAGTTCCTGGCCTAATTATCTCCTAGGTGGTCAGATTGTATCATGTGTTTGAAAGCATTCACCAGCTCCAGAGAACCAAGTGGGGTTTTTTTTTTTTTTTTTTTTTTTGGTTTTTTGAGACAGGGTTTCTCTGTGTAGCCCTGGCTGTCCTGGAACTCACTCTGTAGACAAGGCTGGCCTCGAACTCAGAAATCCACCTGCCTCTGCCTCCCAAGTGCTGGAATTAAAGGCATGTGCCACCACTGCCCAGCAAACCTCAGTGGTTTATGGTAACCCTCCATCCATCATGAATAGGATGTGGAGTGGGAGGAGAGGGCCTCTGATTTACATCTGGATGAAGAAGGAAAGAGGATAATGAGCCAGTTCTTTGAATGAGCATTTTCAGGATGACAGCTACTCTACTTTGCACCCAAAGAGGACTTTATACTCTAGGTTATTGACTGATATGATGAGATCTACTGCCCCCAGTAACTCTTGAAATCCATGAAAGGAACAACACACAAATTCATTTGTTAACACTTATATTCCAGGTGCCATATATCATTTAATTCTGATAACCACCATGGAACCTGTAAATATTCTTTGCTCCTGTTTACAATTAGAGTCAGACATGAAGGGCAAATAAGCAGGAATTTAGATGTGATCCTGGGAACCAGTTCGAGGAACATTAAACCTCCTCTCAGGATAGGTCAATCACTCAGGGTTTACAAACTGGAACAGGGCTCAGGGGAGGCACATGATTAATGAATATGCTGCATGCCCCTGTTTGGATCAGCTGTGCTAAAACTGGAATCGCTCATGTCTACGTTTTAGGGAATTATTTCTATTTAACAGTTATAATAAGTATTGGTATTTGCAGTGTTTAGTTGTGCTTGGAAGGACCAGTGTAATAAGAAGGTGGCAGTGCTGTCTATGTAAGAGAACCCACATAAGTAAGATACAAAGCTTAAGAGTGCCAGGCTGCTCCTTCCTAACTCTTTGCTTACCCTTCTTGCTCATGCTGGCCAACACCAAGGGTTTCATCATCGATTCAGTGGCATATGCTGTACAAAAAAATTCTTCCTAAGGACAACACAAGCCTATGAAGATAGAGAATGTATGAAAACACATGATAACCCCCATTACTTTGTCCCAGGAGTTTGAACAGGATTTGAAGGACATGGTTTGACTGTATTGTAGAGCTCAGTCCTGAACACTGTCTGTATATTAAATGCCTATTGAGTTATAAAAATTTGTAGTTCAGCTTACTGCTAGTTAAGTCAATCTAGGCAGATGAGATCACAAACCAGGTATCAAGGTATCTATGTATCTCCATTTTTTAGGTCATTGCTCTCCCACAGAAACAAGGCTTTAAGGAACGCCCCTATGAGTAGCATTCACATTTTAAAGAAGAAACTGGCAAGGACATGAAGCTCAGGTCATCTGTGCCTAATGTTTAAAAGGACTCTGAGTAGAAATTTTAGGATGGATGCATATTTGGGCACATACGTCATAGTAGGTTTAGAAAGAATTACCTCATAGACATATATTTGAATGCTTTGTCCCCAGGGAGTGGAACTTTTTGAAAGGATTAGAAGGATAAGGAGCCTTACTGGAGAAAGAGTGTCACTGGGGGGAGGGCTCTGAGGTTTCAAAGTTCACACCAGACCCTGTCTCTCTCACTACTGTTTGTGGACCAGGATGTGAACCTCTTAGCTACATTTCCAGTACCATGTCTGCCAGTATGCCACCATGCTCCCCACCTTGATAATAATGAGCTAGGACTCTGAAATTGTAATCAAGCCTCCCCTGCCCCAATTAAACATTCTCTTTTATAAAAGTCACTATGGTCACAGTGTCTCTTCACAGCAATAGAGCAGTGACTAAGAAAGACACTAGGCTTTCTCAGTTTCAGACTTCTGAGAATCTGTGAAGCTCCACCCTGTAATTTAGAACCCAAGTCACCACACTTCTAGTACAGCTGTCTTCCCATCTCACCTGCTGAATCCAGATCTTAGGTCAGATCAGTTTGATCCAGCCTGAATTTCCCTTGTATTTAAAACAAATATAGCGGGCATAGAGATACTTCTGTAATCTCAGTTCTCAGGAGACTGAGGCAAGGGATCTGGAGTTCAAGACCAGCCTGGCCTGTATAATGATTTCAAGAATAGTCTAAGTGACATAGAGATACATTGTATCAAATAACAAATTAGCATGTTATCTAAATTTGACAACTCTTCTTGTTATAGCTTTATATCTAGTTTCTGAATGGCATTTTGAGCCATTGAAATATTTCTTTAAGGAATAATAAAAATTTGTTAGTACCAAAGAACTATTAACAACAGTAGTCTTAGCTACAAATACACTGCAAAGTTCATGTTTGTATACTTTCTACAGTGTTTCTCTGTAAAAACCATCAGGACTTGGGACTCTAAAGTCAAGGTCACTGAAGAGATCACAGCCCCCATCCTTTGAGAGGTCATGAGGTAGCAAAGGATGAAATTCATGAGGAATCTAGACACATTTGGGTTTTAGTTTGGTGTGGTTTAGTTTTTGAGACAAGGTCTCTCTACATAGCCCTGGCTGGCCAAGGACTTACTATGTAGACCTTGCTGATCTAGAACTCACAAAGCTCTGCCTGTCTCTGCCTCCTGACTGCAAGAATTACAGTGGTACACTACGTTGCCAGGCCCCCTAGACATGCTTATGATAGATCAAAGCAAACAAGTACTGGGGTCCAAAAATGCTCTTTTACCTAGTATTTAAATGTGATGAAGTGTGTCCCACTGTGGCTTAATTATTCTTTATTTGTACATCTAAAATGAAACAGAAAAATAGGAAGAAACTATTTAACCATGTGTTAGGTCACCACTCTGTGAATGCCCTGTGTCCTATGTAACACCACTGGCCTGCTTGCCAGGTTATAAACTTGTCAAAACTGAGATCAGAATCTGCAGCAAACTAGAAGAGCACAGCTCCTCCTCTGTGCTTGGCTGAGGTGTCCTTTAGTCACTAAAGGAAGGGTAAGAAAGTGTAAGTGCATGTTTTGCTCTCCAAGCAGAGCAAGGCTCAAGGCAGAAAATTAACCTAACCCAGCTTTAGTCACCTGCTCTAACTACATTGCATGCAAACAAAGAGGAGACCTGCATCAGATCTGACCACTAGAGGCAAGTTCTCCTTATTGTCAGTGGGTTTCCTGCCAAATCTCCAACAATCACACCCTTATCAAAGTGGCTCACTGGCAGGAATCACTATCAAAAGAGGCATTTTCGAGATGACTCAAAGGTTGTTTTGCTGCACAGAGCACCTGGCAGAAGGCTACAAGGAGATGGTATTGTTGAGCCTTCAGCATCAGTGGTGCAGTATGACTTGTGTTCACACCTGCCCTCCACTCTGCAAGTTCTGCTATTATCATAGACCTGAGACACCGATGTCTTATCTTTCAACAGAGTCTTTACAGCAGTTGCATACGGGGCTATGGCCATTGGAGAAACACTTGTTTGGGCTCCTGAATATTCCAAAGCCAAAGCTGGAGCTGCACATCTGTTTGCTTTGCTGAAAAATAAACCAACTATAGACAGCTGCAGTCAAAGTGGGGAAAAACCAGTAAGCACAACATAGAATATTCTGCTAAGATCAGGTGCCAGAAGTTTGTATAGAAGAATTTTAGCACCTCAAGGAGGAGTACCTTATTCCAGTCAGATTCTTACCTCTACATGCCAAATGCCATATGAATTTTCAATGAAAGACTGATTGCTAAGTCAAAATGTATTTAGACAACAGTGATTTTGATCTTGCATGAATGTTGGCTAGATTTCATCCATGTTTTCCTAGTCACATCTTCAAGGCAAACAATGCTTTTTATGTCAAACATAGTTTTTCACGGAAAACATATTTGCATAAGAGGAAAAAGGGGGACTGAATACATTTATTATTATATGAACTTTTAACTACAAACTTTAAGAAACCATGAGTATTGAAAAAGAAACAACAGAGAGCTAAATAATTTGAAGATACACTTCTTGATAACAGTCCTATATGTTATGTGTCAAAACCTTTCTAGGAATCTTATATTTAAAAATTAGAATCCCCATTAAGTATGTACTTAAGGTTTTCATTTAAAACTACACTACTTCTCTCTAGAATTTTAATAGTAGATTTACTTATATGACAGTTTAAGGTAACACAGTATCAGTGGAGGTGTAAAATTAATGAGATGCTTGTGTGCATATTTGGTAACAGAAATAAAAATACCTTAAAATTCTCAAGATGGAATATTCAAAGATACATCACAGAAAAATCAAACATATTGGAAAGTAAAGAACACGAGAATATTTAAAATGTTAGGATTTCTAAATGTATGATGCTGCTTTTATTTCTTTCTAAAAGTTCAAAGAGAAATTGAGTATCTCAAAGCTCTGTCCCCTTTAGAACTATGTGCATATAAAAGCTGAGAAGGAAGGAAGGGAGAGGGAAGAAGGGGTAAATTATATGCATGACATAGAACACAAATATTTCATATAAAGACTACAGAACTACTCAGTATTTTATTTAATGCAAAATATTTCAGATTATCACTTCTGCTTTGAAAAACTGAAATCTGAACAAATAAATTCCACATATTGATATAGACTAAAGCTAGCTGACAGACATATAGCAGCCTATTACATTTTTCTCCCTATTTATGTAAGATTGAAATTTTCCGTATTATAATTAAAATAATAAGAATAAACTTTGAAATCTTAAGATCTAGGGATTTTCTAGGACATCTCTCTGTGACTTTCCAAAGGCACCAGACCATGTGCAGAAACAATTGTTCTACCCATTTTCTGCTGTGTTTTAACACTGAATTAAATAGTGTATGTTTGTAGGGGCAAGATGAAAAATGAACAAACCAAAAATAAATGACTTCTATTCTCCTCTTAAATCTGGTGTGCATCATGGTGGATATTTTATTTTGCTGCTAGAAACTTTAACCACATCTTAGCCTTTCAAACACATTTTGTTTGTATTTGTATGCTTGTGTTTGAGATAAGATTGCACATCTGTTGTGCAGGCTGGCCTCAAACTCATTATGTACCCAAAAGTGATCTCTGATTGTCTGATCCTCCTACCTCCATTTCTCAAATGCCACAGTCATTGCACCCAGCATGAACAGTACTGGAGATCTAGGACTTCTTAAAAGAGAATGAGAGAGAAAGGCCAACTGGGAATCTTGAAAGAGCCCAAATCTTTGAAACAAAGATAAATAAATAAAAAATAAAATAAGTAATCATCATTTAGTTATAGTTCTGGAAAGTTTTTTTTAAAATATCATTAGTTGGGGTTGGAAAGATGGCTCAGTAGTTAAGGACACTGGCTGCTCTTCCAGAACACCTAGGTTCAATTCCCAGTACCCACATGGCAGCCCCCAACTGTTTGTAACTCTAGTTCCATAGAATCTGACACCCTCATACCAAAGCACACAAAATTTAAAATAAATAAACAAGCAAACAAACAAATAAACTATAAAAACTCAAAAGAATATCATTAGCATAGAAAAGTATTAGCTTACATAAAAATCACCAATGACTGAAGAGATTGAAAAACACAGAGAAAAATAAACTTTCAGCTAAGTCTTACTACCAAATAATGGTTAACTGAAAGTGAAGATAGCTCATAGTTCAAAGCAGCGTATATTAACTGTAAAACATAGTCCAGTTTTTAAAGACATGTGCACAGAGTTTTCTGAGTTAAACAGGAAATGGTTTTTAAAGCTCAAACAACAACAATATTTATTTAGAGATTATGGTCAGCTAGACAGCAGAACAGGCTGTCATGACAAACAGAAGGAATCTAGTGCTTTGCAGGAACATAGTCCAGCAATGAAGGCAGCAAGACATGCACACATAAAATCACACATACAAATGCTGATGAGAGCCAGCCTTGAGTCAGTGGCTCTCTCTCGAGGAATGTGTTTGATATCAGAATGGTGTGGGAATGTGAACATTTTACAGTGAACACTTAACGCAGGGCATGGCCATGGGTACAACCTTCCTAAGTCCACTGTAAACACCACCTTCTTCCTTTCACAGGACACCTGTGAAGGGAACTTAGAATTTCGAGAAGTCTCTTTCTTCTATCCTTGCCGGCCAGAAGTTCCTGTCCTTCGGGACATGTCCCTCAGGATTGAGAAAGGGAAGACTGTAGCATTTGTTGGGAGCAGCGGCTGTGGGAAAAGCACGTGTGTTCAACTGCTACAAAGATTTTATGACCCCATGAAAGGACAAGTGGTAAGCTGGACTTGAAACACCTAAGCTGGGTGTTAGTGACAAACCCTGAGACGTGCAGGTAAGCCTAGTAGAGCAAACACAAAGCCAAACAAACAACAAACAAAGCAACTGTGTCCTACTCTTACCTAAGGAAACAGCAGCCCCACAACAAAACTGGTAGGTAGGACTTTGAAACTGACAATGACCCAGAATCAAACTTTCCTGACAGCCTCAGTTCTTATCTTAGAAGCTGTAGAATTCTTCTGGAATATGGATGAACGTTAACACTGCTCCCTATCAGTTCTGACTCAAGATCCATAATGGTCTCCACCCCTTGGCTGATCTCACTGGCCTTCCACACCCTCAGCTGCCAAGACCTTTTTTGGTGGGGAGGGGTTGGGGAGGGAGCAAGGCTAAGACTTTCTCCAAATCAACCTCCACTAAGCTGAGAGTCCTGATCTCAAAAAGAATCTCTTCCTCCTTTAAACCAAAAGATTACATTCTTGACCTTGTTTGTATCTACCAATATCTTATATGCCTCATGTCCTGTATTCCTATTACCCCCATCACCACTGCATCTCTTCTCTCCTCTCTCCCCTTCTTATACACACAAAGCTTACATCTTGACCCCTCCCTTACACAATAAAAACTATGGTTCCCTAAAAGTTGTCGTGTTAATCTTATTCTCCTAGAACTTATAGTCTTTCTCCACTAAAGATTCTCAACAAACATCAGGAAAACAGAGCTGTTCACAAAGTAACCTTGAACTAGGTGGCATCTCTCTGTTTTCAGGCAGCATACAAACTCCCTCCTTGAAACCACTGGGGAATGGTTCCCCACCAAGCAAAAACCTGTTTTAACACCATCAAAGCCCTTTGTGATCTGGCTCCTGCCTCCTTCTCCAAACCTCCCCTCTCTCTCCCTCTCACTGTGTGCTGAACATCCAGCTCCACAGTTTGTGTGCCCTTTTTTCTTGTTGTTTCTCTACCTGCTCATTATGACTCAAGTTCTGCCTGTGTCTCCTCTGGCTTAGTCCCAGAGGTCATTCCTATGGCATCCAAGACACCCTCTGTCTCAATCTCTCTCAGTTCTATTACCCTGTCTTCATGTTGCCCTCTCTCTCTGAGTTGCTAGGGTACATGTATCATCATCTACAGTATAGACTCTCAGGGTAAGGAGGAGTTTTGCATTGTATTACTTCCCCAGTACCTAGAGTCCCAGGCACATAGCACGCATGCTCATCAAACAGCAGATGAAGTTTATATATCTGTATGAATGAGTACATATGGCTCAGAGCCAAATGCCCATCTCTACAGGTAGACTTCTGTATCAATCACCCAACTCTCTCATTGGTGATCATAAATGGATTGGGGATCAGTAAATATTGTTTTACTTGAGGGAGAGGTCGGATCATTTTCTATGTGACTTCAAGACAGAATACTAGGTATACTCTAGTCTCTGGGCATATCCCTGGAACTTGTGGCCATTCTAGATGTATATGAATCAGACTTTCAGTAAGTTGTAAGCTGGTAGCTCCTATCCAAGAGGTGATTGATTTATGAACCTTCCTTTGGCAACATATAGTTCAAAAAAATAGCTTGAATTCCAAGGTTTCTTGTTATGATTTGTATATGTGTGAATAGCAGGAAGTGTAACGTGACACGGTTGTTAACAAGCTAGTCTCTACTCCACTCTGGCAGCTGCTTGACGGCGTTGATGTGAAAGAATTGAACGTGCAGTGGCTGCGTTCCCAGACTGCCATCGTCTCCCAAGAGCCTGTGCTCTTCAACTGTAGCATCGCTGAGAACATTGCCTATGGTGATAACAGCCGCATGGTGCCCTTAGAGGAGATCAAAGAGGTCGCAGATACAGCTAACATCCACTCTTTCATTGAAGGGCTCCCCAGGGTAAGGAACCAGCTGAAATCTTGAGCTGCAAAGCGAGTGCTGATTTTGATGCAGACTCACATAAAGATAGATGCAGATAACAAACCTGACATTTTTGTACATTTTTTTCCAAGCCTGAAAGCCATTCATACATAATGCACTGGACTAACTTTGACATGTTATGTCTTTATGTGTTACAGTCTGCCTTAGTGCAGACATGGTGTTAAAAGATATAGTGTCGCTCTGAAGTAAATATTTGGGAAAGAAATAAAAGCAAGCCCTGTAGTTTGCTGCATTTTCTTCAGATGGATTTTTCTTTTAAAGACAAGGTCGCTCTATGTGGTTCTAGTTGATCTGGAGTTAACCATGTAGACCAGACTATCCTCTAACTCACAAAGATCCACCTGCCTCTGCCTCTGAAGAACTAGGATTAAAGTTATGTATCACCACAACTGTCCAAGAATAGATTTCCTTCCTTCCTTCCTTCCTTCCTTCCTTCCTTCCTTCCTTCCTTCCTTCCTTCCTTCCTTCCTTCCTTTTTTTCTTTCTTTCTTTCTTTCTTTCTTTCTTTCTTTCTTTCTTTCTTTCTTTCTTTCTTTCTGTCCATTTTGGTTCTTCAAGACAGGGTTTCTCTATGTAGACCTGACTGTCCTGGAACTCATTCTGTAGACTAGGTAGGCCTCAAACTCAGAGATCTGCCTGCCTCTACCTCCCAAGTTCTGGGATTAAAGGTATACCCACCACCACCCAACAAGGATAGATTTTCTAATGCAAACAAACTGATCTTGACATCTATCCCAATCTGAGAGCACAATATCCATGCAAAACTCTGAAAGATGAGGTCAGCATTTCAGGTAATTCTCAATATAACAAACAGCACACAGCCTTGCATACAGCAGGCACCACAGGATCTTCCCCAACATCTAGATATTATCAATCTTAATTTCTCCAGGAATTATTTAGCAAATTTAATGGTTGCCACCCTGTCAGTTTCTGATGACTTATTTTACCTTTATTTCAGACTTTATGGATTCACCCATCTGCCATGTCCTGATGGCTCAGATTCTGTACCTCCTATCTTCATCCTCATCCAAACAGCTATGAATTTATTTTATTTACTCAACACACAGTTACATAGCCTTGCTTTTTGTATACCACTGAGCTATTACTTATGACAAATCAAATATAATCACATGCCTACAAAAATAATTGTTATGCACAAAGAACATTCTATGTAACGAGCCCATGAATATTATGTGAGTAAAGACATGGCAACAGAGTATAGATGTGCTCACAGAATAAGTGGTGCCTAGTGTGGTGACTCACAGTTGTAATCCCAGGACTCAGGAGGGTGAAGCAGAAGGACTGTTTTAAGCTACCTGGGGTACTTAGCAAGACAGCATCTCAAGAAAAATGTCTGAAATAAGAATAGATACAGAGTGATAAGTGTTTGGACTATATACACAAGTGTAGTGTTTAAGGAACCTGAGAAGGTATGACTAAGCACTTAAATACCAAGTCTTAGATTCAGTTCCCGTAGCTTCCATAAAATGCCCTGAAGAAAGTAACTTGAGTTAGAACTTATTTAGCTTTCAATTCCAGGTTACTGTTCATCACCTTGGAGAAGTCAAGGCAGCAGGAATCTGAAGCAGCTGGTCACTATCTATATTCAAGAGCAGAGAACAAAGAATGAATGTGTACATACCTATGCTCAGCTCCTTTTCTCTACTTCCACAATCCAGGACCTCTTTCCTAGGGAATGCTGCCACCCATAGTGGGTAAAAAAAATCAAGATAGTTCCCCACAGACATACCCACCAGCCACCCTAATCTAAACAATCCTCTCTGGGACTACTTTCCCAGGTGACTCAGGATTGTGTCAAGTGGGTAATTAAAACTAACCATCAAAGCAAGCAAAGAAATTTTAACCTTAATAGGTTCTAAAGACTTACTTAAGAAGTGTGAACAGGGATGATGTTTAGAACTGGACATTTACTCACCCAGAGGCAATGTAAGTGATAAAACATGGAGTGACAGAAACGAGGAGTTGGGAGGTCCATTACGAGAGTTTAGGGAATGGGTTTTTTTTTTTTTTTAATATTTTTAAGATTTATTTAGTTTATGAATATGAGTATACTGTCACTTTCTTCAGACACACCAGAAGAGGGCATCTGATCCCATTACAGATGGTTGTGAGCTACCATGTGGTTGCTGGGAATTGAACTCAGGACCTCTGGAAGAACAGTCAGTGCTCTTACATGCTAAGCCATCTCTCCAGCCCCAGGAATGAGTTTTTAAAGTCTAAATTCATAAACATACAGTGCAAGATAAGGAAATGGATTTGAAAGGCACATGAACATGAAAGCAAGCTGGCTGTAATGAGGCATGCCTGTAATCTCAGCACTCAGAAAGAAAGTTGGCCATAGCAGGGCATGCCTGTAATCTCAGCACCCAGAAGGACCCTCAAAAACAAGACAAAACAGACAAACAAACAAAGCAGAATTGTAGAAATTGGCTCAAGATTATTCAACAAGCAAAAGTCTTTCTACACTAAGCATCCTGCTGAGGCAAAACAGAAAGCAGTGGTCAGAGTCTCAAAGGGAGAAGGGCAAAGAAATTATGCAAAGGTTATTCATTCTTTTAAATTGGGCTTTAAAGATTGCATAGGAGTTCTCCAGACAGGGAATAGTGAAACCATTCTGAGTAGATAAAATAACAATATACACACACCTAAGAGAAGCTTTAGATAATAGGGAGATTTTAAGATCCTGATGCATATGTCAATTAATAAAGAATTGAAGTGAGGCCAAAACAGAGCAACACTCAATGTGGAAAACCCCACACTAGAACATTTGAACTTTGTCTTAACAGAAGTGGTATGTATGCTTCTAGATGTTTTTAGACAGGGAAATGACATGATAAAAAAAAAAAGTTTTTAAGGATAGAGACATAGCTTAACAGGTAAAGACACTCACCATCAAACTGAGGACCACAAAGCCAAAAAAGGGAACTGTTTCTCTTAAGCTTCTCCTCTGATCTCAAAATGCAGACAGTGATACATGGGTTCCTACACATATAAGCACACACAAAAAATAAGTGAATTTTTTAAGATTGTTGTTGTTGTTGTTTCTGGGTTTTGTTTTGTTTTGTTGTTTTGAAAGATGGCCTTGACCACATGCTAACTCAGCTCTTGAATCTTCTGGCTCCACCTCCCAGGTGCAGAGGTTATCTGTTGTCCCTAAGGATGACATTTTTAAAAGATAAAAACACATGTTGAAAGTAACCTTTTGGAGGGTTAGAAGTCCAAGCCAGTCTGGGCTGCACAGTAAGAATGTATGTTTAAAAATGAGAAATGGCTAGAGAGATGGCTCAACAGTTAACAGCTTAGCTGTTCTTCCAGCAGATCTGGGTTCAATTCCTAGCAACCACAACTGCCTGTTACTACAGTTCCAGGGAATCTGATAACTCTTCTGACTTTCTAGGACATTGTACACTCGTGGTTCATAGACACACATGCAGGCACAACACCCACACACATATAATTAAGTAATTAAAAATAAAAGAGCAATAGGGAGGGCATGGGGAGCAGAGAGAGAACTAGGTTTTTGTTTTGTTTGCTGTTCCAGGAATCTAAGGAGCATTGTGGGTGTGGTCACTACACTAGTTATCGATTAGGAGCTTAGGAGCAGACTCAACTACATGGCAAGTTCAAGGCTGATTTACTTGAGAACCTGGCTCAAAAATAAAGAAACAGAAGTACCCAAAGGCTTCTGGTGAGGGCAGAAGCTTGTGTTAAAGCAGTAGTAGAGACACCATGAAGACCCTGAGAGGAGCAGAGAGTGACCATGAGCTACGGAAATAAGTATGGGTAGGGCATAAATGCCAGGCTCTCTGACTTGCAGAAGACATGCATCTAGTGAGGACTGCATCTAGCTATCTGGGGATGTGATCACAGAGGGTTAGCATGAGATGGAAGCCTCATTCTTTGCCTGGTGGTTTCAAATTAAAACAAAATTTTAATTGTTTTGAAGTAAAAAGCAGGAAGTATAAATTCATCTGTGTTTACTAACAACTTTCTTCATTATTTTCCCCTTGTGCTGTAATTCTGAGGTTTCCTTTGAAGGAACTGTAGTTTAGTTGGTAAGGTGCTTTGCTGGTATGCACAATGTCCTGGGTTCAATCTCTAACATCACATAAATGGAACATGCTGGCACATGCTTATCATCCCAGCACTCAAGAGGTGAGAAAGAAAAATCATGAATTCAAGGCCACTGTTGGCTACATAGGGAGTTCAAGCCCAGCCCGGGCTCACTCTATCTCAAAAAAAAAAAAAAAAAAAAAAAAAAAAAAATATATATATATATATATATATATATATATATATATATATATATATATATATATACTAGAAAGGAAGGGAGGGAGGGAGAGAATAGAAAAAAAATTCAGAAGAAATTCCTTCACAGAAGAATAACAGCCATGATCTGGATGGGACCAAGAATAGATTTCAGGTGTGTCAGAACACACCTTTCAAGAGCATTGAAATGTGAACTCTTTAAGACGTCTCTCTCCCACAGTTACTAACGTGCTTTGTTAACTGCATGTTTCTGAGACAGAAATACAACACCCAAGTGGGACTAAGAGGCGTGCAGCTTTCTGGAGGTCAGAAACAAAGACTGGCTATTGCAAGGGCTCTTCTCCGGAAGCCAAAAATTTTACTGCTGGATGAGGCCACTTCCGCCCTTGACAATGAGAGTGAGAAGGTAAACACCGTCTTCTTTCATGTCAAATGGGAGTCTGTGGTATTACAAAGACCAAGGTCGGACTAGGGAAATAAAGGCGCAGTGGTGGTGAGGAGGAGAGGGCTGAAGCCGAGCAACAAGGTTCTGAAAAGGTTTTCTCGTCTTAGAGCAAAATGAGTCCAGATCTGAAAGTATCTGACCAGTCAGGAAAAGTGCAGGGAAATGTTCTTTTCTTGTTTGTTCTTTTCCATGGATGCTAAATCATCTAGCAAAGGAAGAGTTTGTGTGTGAAGGAAGAAGTTGATGCAGGGAGAACATTCTCGTCGTCTACCTTCACAGACTTTTCCTGTGGTTAGAGCAAAATGAGATGATGAGGAGGAACCAGATATGGAAATATGGGCTCTTGGTTTCGAGCTTGGGACCATCTCCTTACTTGTATAACCATTCCATTCGCACGCATTGTTATAAATGCTCTTCCAACCAAGTCCTACCTTAGTAGGACTTTTTTTTCCCCATTTCTATCTGACAGAGTGAATATATCCCAAAGTCAGGCAGTAAAGTGAAAGAATATCATTAGATTACCATAACGACTGAGCTTAGGCATGCTTAGGAAGATCTACCCCAAATTGAAAGACACTTAGTCCTTTTTTTTTTTTTTTTATTTCCAGGTGGTTCAACAGGCCCTTGATAAAGCCCGGAGAGGGAGGACCTGCTTAGTGGTGGCTCACAGACTCTCCACAATACAGAATGCAGACATGATCGTTGTTCTGCAAAATGGAAGAATCAAGGAACAGGGAACTCATCAGGAGCTCCTGAGAAATGGAGACACATACTTTAAATTAGTAGCTGCACATTAGTAGCAGCTTCACTGGGTGCACTGATGCTGCCAGCCTTGCATGGGCTTGGATCTTGGTGTAATGAAGAGTACATAGTCATTTCTTGGCCTGCTCTAGACTCTTGCTGCATAATCAAAACCTAGAATCAGACATGTTCTGTTCAAATGTCTTCTCTTTAGATTTTAAAAAGATAACCAAGGGGACTGGAGAGGTGGCTCTGCAGTTTAAAGCATTGGTTGTGATCTTCTGGAGGACCTGAGTTTGATTCTCAGCACCCACATGATGGCTCACAACCCCCTAGAACTCCAGTTCCAGGGTGTCCACTCAACTATTATGGCCTCCGTGGGTGCCAGGCAGGCACGTGTAGCACATCCACACATGCAAGCAAAACATGTTTTTTTAATTAATTAGAAAAAAAAACAAAAACAACCAAACCAAACGTTTACAAAATTTACCTGGAGAAAGTGCCTGTATCTCTTATTTCATAAACATATCCTAACACATTTTCTTGTAAACAACTCTAAGCAAAAGAGAGGCATTTCTTTATGGAAGTGCTGTGATAAATTGCAGAATATCATCTAGTTGGAAGGTTTCAGCAAGTTAGGCATGTGGCACTGCAGAGAGCATCTTTAATTGGGAAGACAGCTTTGCAGCATATCAGCATACTGTCTGTGCCTCCTTTTTCTCTAGACTGTATAAATACCCAGTTTCTAAAATTCTGTTATATCCCCTCATTGGGCAGGGGTGGGGGAGTTGGAGAGTAGCACAGGGTAAAGTAGCCAGTAAGGGGAGATGGCTCCTGATTCCTCCAGCTAGTACAGAGCCTCACATGACTAGTCTTTCATGAAGATTCCATTCCAAGCTTTGGGTGTTCAGTATGAAGCATTGGCTTACTGAAGTATGAACACTAACTTAAAATAAAAGATCCTTCTACTGCGAGTGAAAATTGCTTCCCTGTATTGGATCAAAGAATTTATTTAAATTCATATGTACTTAATAATATGCAATATATGATTTAAAAATTCTATATAAATAGCAATATTAGTTAACTGATTACTTGAGTGCATAATGCCATCTTTAGTCCCTCTCTTTTTAAAATTATTTTGCTAAAATATTTCAGTTATGTGTAGTAATGGATGTCATTGTGACATCTTCGTACATGACATTTTCATTTCATACATACTTTGATCACCTTCATTACCTGTCACCTTCATTTGTCCACCCACTTCTGCTGACCCTCTTCCTAACCGTCCCTTTTCTGCTTCCATGTCCCTTTGTGTGGTATACACTGTTATAAGGGGTTGTTTTCAAGGACTCAGGTGAGGAGTTACAAGAACATGGGCAACTTACCCACTAACAAAAAAAGTCACACACACACACACACACACACACACACACACACACACTCAACAACCACTTGCTGCCTATAAAACCTCAGAGAGCAGCAGCAACTTATGAACCCTTCTCCTATATCAGAATGTTGGTGGGACAGTTTTGTGCAGATCTCATGCAGATAGTCAAAGCTTTTGACAGTTCAAATGTGCCAGGACCACAAGAAGGAGAAGAAAATCTAAAACTAAGATAAAGGATTGAACAGACTTCTCAAAAAGAAGAAATGCAAAAGGTAATAGATATTTTTAAGTTTTCATCATCATTAACTACCAAGGAAACACAGATTAAAACTACATCAAGAGTCAGAATGACTATCATCAAGAGAACAAAAGATGACAAATGCTGGAAGGTGGTGTAACCTGAAACAGTCACTATGGAAATCAGTAAGCTTCAAACTCATGATCCTCCTGCTTCAGCACCCCAGTGTTGGAATAATGTGCACCACTGTCCACTTTGCTGCTTTTAATTATTTTCTCCTATTTACAATGTCACCTACAACCAACTTCCCTAAATGCTTTCAGCCAATGGCCTGAAATCTTGCAGAAAAGAATTTGAACCATCTATGTACTATTCTACCTTTAAAAAGAAAATACAAAAGGAAAATAGGGTTGAGATTGAGAACCAGAAGCATTGTTTAGAAATGTTGACACTGACTGTCTTGTAGATATTCAGCCCCATGTGGGTAGACAACCCTTGGTAGCTTCTCTTCCCAGAGAAGCTTAGACAGGAAGAAAGAGAAGTGTGATATGCATACATTGGAGCCCAGAGTAGGCTGGAGCAGCCCAGCTTCAAGATCTGTAATCCCCACTGGGTGGGCAAGTACTTGTAACTACTTACTTTCTGAGCCTGTTGGCATATATATGAAAGTAAGTAGAGAAAGTGTACAGAGACGTGAAGTTCCATTACACAGACATTTAGAAATATTAAGTATGTCACAGCTGCATTAAGCAATGGCCACATCTTCTCTTGGAAACAGCCACCCTTCCTTCTCAGGAGAGATGACTATCTACTGAGCCTTAACACAACTGAAACACCAATGAGGATACTAAGGGACAAAAATGAGTTTAAAAAATAAACTATGCATAGGTTTCAGTGAGAACAAAATATGTAACAATGTCACACCTGTTTTATAACTAGCTCAGCCAATCTATTATGCCCCTATCACCTTTTAATCTAATAGTAGTATGCCTTCATGTGGAGTCTACTTATGTAAGTAGACTCACCTGCAGTCTATTCTATAGTCCACAGACAATGGACTTTCTGCCCATTGAATGTATCTATTCACATGGAACATAGAGATATCCTATGACCACGTAAAAGTCTGTACTATATGAGTATCAACTCATGTATTCACTTTTTGTTTGAGCTTTTATTCCAAAAGGATTTGTGAAGTGACACCATAGGCTGGCTGGACACTTTACTTATAAGCAATAGTTAACGGAGTGTCTTAGTTAACTTTTCTTCTGGAAACTTTACCTATAAGCAATAGTTAAGGGAGTGTCGGTGTCTTAGTTACTTTTCTATTGCTATGATAAGACACTATGACCAAAAGTGACTTATAAACTTATTTAAAGAAAAACTTATAATAAACAAATGACAACAAACAAACAAAGACATTTAATTGTTCTTTTGGTTCCAGGGTTGGAATCCATGATGGCAGAAGGCAAGCACAGCAGCAAGAACAGCTGGGAGCTCACACTTTAGATCATAAGCAAGAGGCTGAGAGAGAGCATATTACAAATACATGAGTCTTTTAAAAATCTCAAAGCCCACCCCAATGACTCACCTCCTCCAACAAGGCCACACCTCCTAATCCTTCCCAAACAGATCCACTGACTAGGAAACAAATATATGAGACTATTGGGTATTCTCATTCAAACAACCATAGGGAGGGAATAGAAAATTTGAACTGGATAAATGTGGATAAAAGATATGATAGTGCTGTAGCTTTTAAACTTTTAGCTCCCTATCAATAAAAATTATATTCATAATTATTATTAGACTGGGCAGTGCTGGTGCATGCATTTAATTCTAGCACTGTGGAGGAAGAGGCAGGGGGATATCTGAGTTTGAGGCCAACCACAGAGAAACCATATATGCATATCACTTTTAAAACCACAAAATATGCATGACTAAAATCCCTCCTGCCCAGTTGAAAGTCAAGAAGAGATTTTAGGAAAGGGTTGATGTTAAATTACCAAAATGTTATAGACAAACGTGAAGCAAATAGTCAAGAGTAAAGGAAGAAAGTGAAGGATGGAGTGAAGAAGAAAGGAGAAAAGGAAGGAGGAAGGGAGGCTATTGTCAAATGCTAAGTAATGTAAGACAATCTAGCAAGCAGATTAGGACTAGAAGGAAAATATATTTCACCATCAAATCCTCAGAAAATCCCAAATAAGATAAGCATACAAGCTCCTGGTCCCATAGCTCTAGTTTCAGCAAAATTTGCCTGCCCTAGTTTCATAAATTCTGTTACTTTTCAGTTTCCTAAAGCTGTGTGCCCTAAGAAGACAGAGACTAAACAGCAAAACAGTCCAAAATAAAAGGCTGGCTCTCCAGGACAGACAGAATGCTTAGAATAGGAGGCATTGAAGCTCAACAATGTCAATGTAATTCTCAAACTTGAGGAAGGACAAAACCTTCAAAGGAAGAGAGAAAATGTAAAGGCCTGATCAGTAATTCTAAAAAAACCATGCACATGACACTGAGAAATTCAGGACTAATTATAAATTTGAGTGTTTCTGGCACTTAGAAGGATTTAAGGTCAATAGCATAGATTCAGCTGGGACCATTACGGGTATGTTCACAATCCTGAAGCTCACATTCATTTATCTAGCTCAGTAGATGGTTGAACCCATGTGCTTTGGCTTACTACTCAAACCTTGTGCTGGGAGTTTTACATTAAATTGGCATACACTAGAGTCATTTTGGAATCCCATCATATAACCCACCCACCATGCCTCCTGGCTGGAATCCCAACAGCTAACCCACCATCCCTCCTGGATGGAATCCCAGTAGTTAACCCACTATCCCTCCTGGATACAACTGTAGTGGAGAGATATTTTTTGATGTGCCTTCTCCTTAGGCTATACAACTGCAAATGTCTGAACAAAGCTCTATGCTTTTCATTTTGGTGTGGAGCTGTGTGTGTGTGTGTGTGTGTGTGTGTGTGTGTGTGTGTGTGTTTCTAGCCCTTCCACAATGAAATACTTTTCTTATACATCCTTATTATAACACAGAGGAATTAGGAATACAATGCCTCCAACAATGATACCCAGTAAAGTCTCAGGCTTCCCCAGCCTTTGTCACAAGCTCTCAATGGGAGAAGAGATTAGATCTGTTGTCTACACAGGCTATTGATTCTTCTCTGCTACCTTCACTTTCAGGATCTTATCCTAACTCCTTTGTTCTTTCTGCAACCCAGTTATATCATTCTTCTGCTTGATCTACATAAGAAAGATCTTGATAATTATCTTGCAAAATCAGGACAAGCAATGAGGAAGATAATGCTGGAAGATCCCCCACCATGAGTTAGAGGCGTTAGCATCATCATCATCATCATCATCATCATCATCAACAACAACAAGAAGAAAAAAGAATTTTAAGGGACAGATTTACAACTGTAACTTTGTTGAGGGTAGCATCTTTTAAATAGAAGCATAAGCACTGAGTGGAACAATGGCTAAGATTTGGAAGAAAGCAACTGTAACAGTCCAAATGCTACTGAATTTCAACTCTCAGTCCAAACATTACTGAGATTTGGATTGTTGTGAATGGCTTTCTAAATATTCTAAAATTAAATACTGCTTTAAGGTACAGCATTTGGCTTTCATGTACAATGTCCTGGATTCCATCTCCAGCATCACATATACACACACACACACACACACACACACACACACACACACACAGAGAGAGAGAGAGAGAGAGAGAGAGAGAGAGAGAGAGAGAGAGAGAGAGAGAAAGAGAGAGCCCAAAATGACTTGGGCTATCATATACTGGCAGAAGTCTTCAGGCATTAACCTAGACATAGTAAAGCATTTGGCAAATGATATACAAACCCAGCATAGCCGGAACTAGCCAGAAAATGGAAACTGCAACATTCAGTCCTACTCTGGAACTTGAAAAATACTCAATGATTTTTCTCTTTGATGGTTATCATCTTCATTTAAAAACAGAAAGAATAAAATAAAACCACCATAGTCACACAATACTTACCCCTCCTTTGTCTACATTAACTTTTGTTAAGGTAGACTATTGAACCAAAGATCAAATATTTCTGAAATGAGTCCTATCTTAGTGCATCAAACAAACATAACAGCTCCCTCCCCAGCCAGAGCCCAGTGGTCCCCTGACATTTTATTTGTTTTCATTTTTGTTTTGAGACAGGGTTTCTCTATGTAATTCTGGGTATTCTTTCTTATTAAAGCAATGTGTGTGTGTGTGTGTGTGTGAAATTCAATGATGATATGACTTGAGACTGATTCAGCCATTGTTTGTTGCAGTATAAACTGCTTTGTCCTTCTTGGAAGAGTAATCTGGTCATTTCTACCTAGGAACTTTATAATAATGTTCTTATGTCACAGTAATCTATACTCTTCTAGAGTCTAAAAAAATTAACCAGAAGTTTAATGTATATGAGAGCCAAGGAATGTATCTGGTAGAGTACCTGCCTAACACGCACAAGTTTGATCACCAAGGACTGCATATACCAGGCATGATGGTACACGCCTGTCCTGAAATTTCAGTACTTGAGAGGCAGAGACAGGTCACTCTTTACTACACAGAGAATGTATATCCTGGGCTGGATGAGTCCACATCTTAAAAAAAAAAAATCAGAATAACAATAAAAAGTAGTGATTAAGGATGGCCAATATATCACTGTGTATATAGATCACGTGAGAAAAAAACTAAATGTTCAATATTAGGCGAGTGGGTAACATTTTGAGATATATAATTTTAGCTGTTTAAGATTAGAATTTTTAACATAAGAGAAATTTATTTTGATAGTAATGAAGGAAAAGAAAAAAGCACAGAGTTAAAAGTTTATGAAGACACAATTGTGTTTGGGAAGTGAAATGACAGTTTCTATCTATAATTTCTTGTGCATTTCAGTTAGCACCCGATTGTCTCTAAAAAAGATAACAGAGTTTAAAATTTTCATTAGGACTGGAGATATGATTTAGCAACAGGGCACCTGCCTAGCACCAGGAGGCTCTGGAAATGTAAAAAGCAATCAATCAAAATAGATAGATAGCTTTTATTGAAGTATAAACTTCTGGTTTAGTATAGCAGTAGGGGTACTTACAAAAAACCTGCATTTATACATGAATGCTTCCCTTAGCATTCAAAGAGGTAAATATATTTTAAAATTATTAATCCAAATGTATAGCTAATTGATTTTATAACTAAAGTAGCAGTAAAAGAGAAGTAGGGTCATTTGTGGGAGCATACATACAATTGAGCATCCCAAGGAATGCTACTACCAACTCAGTTCACATTAAAATTCCCTAAACTTTCCACCTTCCAGTTCCTTCAGAATTTGGTTATGACTGAATCTCCTAGTAAAAGTGGAGTTTAAGGAGTGTCTCTCTTTGAAGCCCAGACCTAAAAAGTATCCTCAGTCTATGTGTAAAAGGTTGTGTGTTATTCTTTCTGATTATCTGGTGGACAAGCATGGTCTGTTAATACCATTCTTGCTTCCTCAAATGTGCTACATAAGGCAAGATGAACAGTCTGTAAGTAGCAAGGTCTTTATCTAACTCTCCTTGATTAGTACTGTGTATAAGCCACATAGAATTTTACTCATTTCTGGAGGTACTCATAAACAGTAACTACCACAAGAGAGAAAACTATCAGAAAATAAAATTAATAGCACAAATAAGCCACAGACAAGTAACTGGTTACATAAACATAATGACTTGCTTTTAGAGATGGTGTCATGAATCAATAGATGGATACAGTATCAATTTCCTACAGTGGTCCTTTCATAGAAGGAAAAAGAAACTCTCCTGAAATGAGAACTTTCATGTGTAATTGTTTGGTTACAATTTATACAATGCCTTACAAGTGAGAGTTTTGAGGCTTCTATAAGTTCACCTTTGAACAATTATAGTGAGAGGGAATCAGTCAGAGGTGAGTGTAACATCCCAGAGAGTAGAATGCACAGGACAAAACTTCAATGCAGAGTCACAACTGGAGGGATTGAATACATTTCAGATGTCTCCAGTTTGCAACTTTAATATCCGAAGGGTGTACTGGCTGACCAGCAGTCTCCAACCACTTCTCTTCTAAACTAGGTAGGTGTGGTTCCTTAGTCAGCCAGGTTAATGAGTAACAATAGCACAATGGATTGCAAATGAAGATACATAAAACAGTAAAAAGAAAATTCAATTCCACAAGTTCACCCTCCAAGTAATGAGCAATTCTAATATTTCACACCCTAATTCTTTTTAAAACAGCACAGAATATTGTCTTTTTTAATTTTTTAATATTTTTTCTAGTTATATAAAAGATATTCTAAGTAAAATATATTGTCCTGTTTGCTATAATCTTAATTAAACAAGGCAAAATACATACATCTTTTTCAATGTAAGAGACATACTGAGAGAAACAGAGACAGAGAGACAGAGACAGAAAGAGAGAGAAAGGGGCCCAACTTTTAAATATAGCCTAAAAATAATTCAGAAAATAAGGAGATAAATAAATGAAATCATTAAATTATTTGTATTTTAGTCACTGTAATAAGGAAAATAAAGTCATTTCAACATATAAAAATTTTAAAGTACAGATTATAAAAAGAATGCTGCTAAAATGTACATTTGATCATTTGAAGTAAGAATACTAACCATTAAGATTCTAATCTGGCCATCCACACATGAAATAAAACATAGAACTAAACTAGATATATTCTTAATTTTTTTTTTAAATTTAGGCAATGATGGAGAGGAAACCACCTAAGATCCATAACCAATAGTTTACCTTTAAGTGAATTTTAAAATATTCATGCTTTCAGAGCATAAAATAACAAAAGAAGTCACAGCCCTAAGCAACATTTCTCTTCCACCAGGAGTCTACCACCACCCTATTGTGAAAGCAACTCCCTGCAAAGCAAGTAGAATTTTAAGAATGGAAAAACTTCACTAAATCTGACTTTCAGGGTATTCATATTAAGACACACAAGCAAACATGTCACTGGCAATGCATTGCATTTAATAATTACATACTAAGTAAAGCATGTCATGCCTCCTACAAAGTGTATAGCAGAATGTGTATAGAGCACGATGTTCTGTTCCCAAAATATTTATTAAGTGGTTTAATTGCTCTCCAGTCATTAATACAATATTTAACTATGGTATTGCCTAAAATATGTTAATACCAAGGATATAGGGATTGTAATGTATGTTCATACCTTATCCAAACTTAACTCCCACAGTTTTAAGTAAAATTGTTATTCTTCGGAAGAAATACCCAAACTTATTTACTTCAAAGTATAAAAGTTAATAAATTGTAACTAAATACAGCTCATTCTTTAAATTAAAGTTGAGACATTTTTAGCATAGTGCTGCAAAGATTATTTTCCAACAGATGAGAAGTTCATGTGTCTAACTCAACAATTTTGTTAAAAACACCATTAAATCAATGAATATATCTTTTTAAATACATTTCCACTAGCCACAAAAATCATAGTTGGCTAAACTGAATGGAAAAGAACATACTTAGCAAAGGGGTGGGGGTGGAGGAGCTGAAGTAAGGACAAGCTATGCAAGAAAAATGAGTACTGATCAGCATAGGTGCAATAACACAACTTCCTGAAATGATGGGAAACCCGATGACAGGGTCCCTGGGTAATTAGGGTCATTAAATTGGGTGCAAAATTGGGCAGTACAAATCCTTTACTTTCAGCTGAATTAGACAATTACTTGAACTTTGGGAATGGGGAGACCATCTACTTTTTTTTTCTTCTGTTTCATGACTTAAAATGGAGTGGCCAAAAACTTGAAAGCTGGAAGGATTGGTTCCCCTACAGACATAAAGGTAACCCAAGGTGAAATATTGAATGTTTCCAACATTCGCACAGAGTTCAGGGTGAAGTGAGCATAATGTAAATCAACTCATTGTTTGGGCCCTTTCAAATGGATTGCCAAGAGAGGAGAGAAAACTTGATAAGCAGGCTCCAATTTCTATGTGTTGATTTAGAAATCTTGAAGCTTGTGGGACCTAAATTCATCTGAGGGAAGAAACTTAAAGAAAGGAAACCAAACAAGGAGAATGGTGTGGAATTCAGCACTGGGACAAATGGAGAACAAGGAATTTCCTTAATAATAATAATAATACAAAAAAGCAAGAAAGCCTCCATTGTGCTTTAAGTGACAAATTTAGAATTCTTTTATTTTTAGGTTCAGGGTCTGATTTCCTTTTGATATTAAATAGCCATGACGCATTTACAGAGTCCAAACTGTTGACGATTCTTACCATGCTTGACAGAAGATTAAATTAAAGCTCAAAGATTTAGTCCTCCTCAGCTAAGCAGCACGGAACAGCAAAGCATTTTTTCCTTTCAACCTTCTCTAGTGGAGAACCCATTTAAATTGTGTGGGTGCAGAACTGGGTGGCTTCAAAACACCAGTGATCAGATCACCTCTTAAGAGCTCAGTTGCTCCAGGCCTCATTCTTTTGGCCACCAAAAAAAAAAGCACTAGTTCAGTAAAAGTCGAGAGAGAACTAGACCTAAATCCTAGTGAGGGCAAATCTCAGGTGGCTCTTTGTCCTGAGTATGTGTGCCTTTTCCCAGAATGCTGCCCCAGCTTTTGTCGATGTCATGTTTGTCACAGCTTAAAATATATCTATATAATCTTTGAAGTATTGATTGTTTCCATTTTTTAAAAATTACCAGTAAAACTTGAATGTAAGGAAAAAAATAACACTGCTTAGCAAAGGCAAGAAAGATAAAAGTAGAAATGTCCTGGATTATCTGCAGGGGGATTTGAAAGACACTTGTGGCTTACTTGAGAAGCTTCATTTAGCATTGAACATTCTGTTCCTGGTGACAGCGCAGTGAGAATTCCCACTCCAACAACCCATGAAATGTTACTGCATAATTATTCACCTTCTGAGGCCCATTAGAACTTATCAGTAGAGAAAGAAATTTAATTTAAACTCACCCCTCTGTGCTACAGAATGGCAGGGACATGAGATCAAAGCACAAAGCTCTGTCCTTCAGTGGTTTGCAACACCTAGGCACAATAGGGTGAGAGAACGCAGCATTCCAGTGCTTCCTGGCTTTCCGGACCGGAGGGGTTGGGGGTGGGGGTGGGCTTGCGTCACCAGCTGGTTTCAGGGAGGAGACTGGTGCCCTGAAGGGGGAGTTGTCAATTATGTTCTAGAGCTGCGGGTGGCCACATTACTTGTACCCGCCACTGCAAGCACTTTGCTTTACTTGTGTTGGACACTCTACACACCAAATAAAGAACCTTTCCTTTCCCACTATAGGTAGGAAGTCAATGGAAATAAGGATTTTTAACTACAGAAGTGACTGTTTTTCACAGGCGTCCATCTACTGAAGGACAGAGCTGGGAGAGCAGAGAGAATAAAAGATAATAATAATAATAATAATAATAATAATAATAATAATAATAATAATAATGATGATAATAATAATAGTAAAAGAGGTGAGTTTTAGGTACAAGGCTTTAAGAAAAGTTTATTTCTGCTCAAAGTATCATGAGTCTGTACCTTCCTACCAACTCTCTGCTAGGTGGCTAAACTTACTCCTAAACCCAAAAACAAATAGACAGGCAAAAAATAAAAAACAAACAAACAAATAAAACCACCCAAACTCCCAAAACCCAAACCAACTAAACAAACAACTGCAAGCTTTCTCTGCGAGCCAAACTCAGTGGCAAGGCAGTTTAGGGAAGGGGGCCCGCTGTTGGAGCCCAAGGTCAGGCTGGAGAGCCGCAGGCTCGGGACTCTGCAGCGCGGTCGCGGGGCACAGGGTGGCGCTCGCTGTCCGCGCAGAAGGTGCCGGCGGCCGCCTAGCCTTTGTGTGTGTCGGGAGCCCAGAGAGTCCCAGCACAGCCGCCACCGACACCCCAGGCTTCCACTGCTACCCCGGAGCAGCCGGCGCCGGTGCAGCTTTAGCAGCCGGAAGCCTTCCTGAGGCGGCTGGGGATCTTCCCAAGAGCTGCCTCACATGAAGAACGTCAAGCCGAACGGGATGAGGCGGGGGTAAAAGGGGCGGCGGGGAGAATAGCCTCGGCTTCCTTGGTTGTTTCCAGAGAACCGGGAAAACAGGGGGCCGACGGAGAACTCAGCAGAGCTCGGTCACTTCCAGTGAGCCTCCAGCAGAACTTAAGGCCGGAGCAGTCAAACTGGGGAGTGGACTGCAAACAAGAACCCAAATATACGAGCTTAAAAAGATGGCTTTAAAACTAACGATAAGGGACTGGTTTGTAGCGAACGCATTATGCCTAAGGCTAGGTCACTCCAAGCCCTCCTCTGTCCCAGGGTTCTAGGACTTTCCTCAGGAATCGAAGCCAACGTAGAAATCTGCTTCTCTGCTGCCAAGAGACCCCACAGAAATTAAATTAAATTAAATTAAACACGCGTCCAGGGACTAAAATAAAATAGACTCTCCCTCCCACCCGCAGCAGCGAATCAACGTTCAGCTCCCAGTGAGAGACTACAAGGTGGCCGCGCGCTCTTCCCCACAAACCAGGGGCTGGAGTCCAGGACACCCAGGGATTACAGTCTTTCCCTGATCTAGAAGCAGGAAATAGGGGCACAAGCAAGTTCTGCATCTTGGTTTTTTAAAATACAGCAACCATTGTACTGAGTAAAATGCTTTGGAGGACAGCACTCGGAGAGCTACCGAATGAATCTCAAGAGTACAGCATTACCCTCTTACACATCTCGTATCTAAAGTCAGTCATAGAATTTTAAGGCTATTTTGGAAAAGAAGCGCGCGCGCACGCGGAGAAGCAGGGTAACCGAACCCGTAGTTATTTTAGTAAGGGGGAGGAATAAATAGAAATGCCTGCTTAAACACAAGCATTAAAAAAAGAAGAGCAGAAAAAGTTAAAACCATACTTATTCAAAAATACTGTGATCAAATTAGTACCTCATAAGGAATGAGTAGAATTTATCTCTATTTTCTTAGGCAGCCTGAGGATGTTTAAATCTACACTTTTACCCTATACATGTTTGCTTTAATTTACCAGTCACCAACCCAAATCCTGTGATTTGTGAGGCAATCTTCTATAACAAATAAAACATTTATTCTCAATAAAAATTTTTATTCAGTAACCTGACCAAAAGATCCACCGGGAATCAAAAAATATTGATAGTAGAACTCTCTCGATCTACTTAAGAAGCAGAAGTCTTCTCATTACTGCTTCAGTGCTTGATTGGAGGTTCCCTAGCTAAGGAGCCCAACTGAGAAGTCGGCCAAGACTAACTAGAGTAACAGGGCAGTGGAGAGACAAGCCTACCCAGGAACCTTGCCCAGTATCTCTCCCTGTGGGAAAGCAACTATCACATTGGTTTAAATTAGGTATCCTGCATAGCATATCTTAGCTGATGAGTCAGCCTTCACCAAATCAGCCGCATACCTAAGTGGACAAGCTCTTCTAAAAAGAAAGGTGATAAAGAAGACAGGAGAAAGCAAGCAGAGTGGGGAAGTGTTGAGGGAGGAACTAGTAAGGCTGGATAGCACCAACCCTTGGGGAGGTGGGGGTGAGGGGTGGGCGCAGTGCCTTCCCAGTCTCCGGAGGATGGGCTGATACAAGCAGGCCTGACCTCTGGGTCAACAGCTAGTTTGACTCTACCTTGATCTGCAAGCCCGGAAGCTTGTCCTTTGGTTCAAAGTGACAGCTACTCTGGCTTCATGGGAGTGAGTTTCTAGCCATTATCAGACAACACAGAAAAGAATTCCTTTTGTGTTTCATCTTCCTTCCTCCCTAAAGAGACATGATGTTAACCCCCAAAGAGGGATTCTACCGGCTCTGTGCTAAACTAAGTTAGAAAATACTGCTTTAAAAACAACAACAACAACAAAATACTGCTTCATGCCAAGCAAAACAAACTAAAGCCAAGCTAGACTGTGAGGGAAACTGAAGGAAGAAAGTGAAAGTTGGAACACCTACAACGCAAAAATAAGCCCTGCTTTCTGCCCCCCAAAGAACTCATATACCAGACAGTATCCCTCCTTGGCACAACCCATCTCTCAAATTAAGTATTCATTCCTATAAATATGCCAAGCAGCTGGCCTCTTACCTGCCTCTACATTAACTGTAAAACTGGCCTCTCCGTGTCCCCCAGCTGCTGCAAGTTTCAACAAAAAAGAAACACTTAAACTGTGTTCTGCATTATTCCTAGGAAAAAAGTGACAGAAACTGTTTTATTTTTCTTAGCAACTGTTTCTTAGAGCCACAGTATCCCAAAATAGCAAACATAACTTGTTTATCTCTAACCATAAGGGCTTGAGTCCTCCATAGGTGTACAGAGTGAACAACCTAATAAAGGCTACTACTTGGGCACCAACTGCATTTATACAACATATTGAACAACATATCTGATTGCTTTATATAGTATTTATAGCCCCCTGTATTTTTCATTTGTTTCTATGTATTGTGATTTTTACATAAATTTCAATGCAAATTTTTCAATTCAATATGGATACCAAGACTGAACTGAGTGAGGAGCATGCAAACAGAAAGAAAGAAGCTAAACTTATTAGAATCTCAACACACTAACTTTTTATTAAGTTTGATTCAAAATAATATTAATCTAATAGTGAAATAGTTTGATATAACATCAATCAACATTTAAAGTATACTATGTTTCAAAGTATGGCTCAAGGAACACCCATTGCTTAAATGCACTTAGACATAACAAGACAATGTTTTTTATTGGCATCATTGACACCTTTGAACAATAGCCTCGTAGATAGATTAAGGTTTAACCTTCCTTTTCTTTGGTGGCTGTTTAGAGACTTTTAAAGAACAGATAACTCATTTCAACAGGAATCTACTGATATTTACCTCTGCAGAATGTTTAGCTAAGATGTAGAATGCCAAAAAACAAGCTTTTGTTAGCTTGACCCCTTCTGTCTCCTAACAGACGGTATCCCCAAATGATGCTTTTATTTTAGATGTATTGATCTTTCATCTAAGTCTTGGCCTTTCAAACACTAAATGCAATCAAAGGCCAACAACCTGACTCCTTCTGGAGACTGAGAAGGAAGCAGCAACATGGAATTTCTTTGAATTGTTTGTGAATTACTACAAGTTTTAAGAGGTCAATAAATCCTGGTGCTGAGCTAAATCTAATGGTAAATAATTAATTACATATCTTAGACACTATAATCTTAATCTTGGTAAACAAAGAAAACAGCTTTGCCAAATAGATCTTCCATCTACATAATATCTTAAAGGCAAATACTTAAATATTACCACAAAAAAGTCATATTTTGTTTAAATTAGACATTATAACTGAAGATAAAATGCAAATGCCCATAGTTTTAAAAGGGGAAAAAAATACAAATTAACTGACCTAGTCTTTTTTCTGAGTTTATTAATACCATTTAAAATATTACAAATAAATCAATTACATTTCATGCATTTAAAATGCAAGTCTAATGTTCCAGAGAAAGGCTTTTCATTTCAATGTGAAATATCCAAATTATTTCAACATGACAATGAATAGTTAGTTTGCAGACTCTGCAAACAACACTTAAATGTAGTGTCAGGAGTGTTTGTCAACAGTTAACAATATCACCTTCAGGAAATACACAAAGGCCAAAGTTAGTCGAGTATCACTTGGACAATTTATTTAATACATGGGTTTGGCAGACCCCGTTATTATGAAGTATAGGAGAACTCTCACTTTAACTATACCTGAACTGCCAGCAAATGCAAAGAAGTACATGCGCCATTAAATTAAATGTCATCCCAACATTTATCAAATAGTGTCTTAGTTACAGCTTGATACCTATCTAAATTCATATTCGAGCAAAACTAGGCCCGGAAAGTGCGTGTGTGGCTCTGCACCTCCAGAATTGAGTTCAGAAAAAAACAAAAACAAAAACAAAAACCTGCAGCTCATCAGAACCTTAGCAATAACTCTTAATATTTCCTTCTGACGAAAAAGAAAAAAAATCAAGTTTACTTCAATATATTTTCAAATATTTACCGGAAGTAATGTACAAGAAAAATACTATACAAAATCGTCTCCTGGACAATGTACCTCACACCACACACCGGTGGAGTCACGTTTAATGGGAAACTAATCTAGAACGATTTTCCAGTTATACAAACCATTAGGTTCAGATATATTTTACAAAGAATTTTTAAAAATTGTTTCCCCGTTTCCCTCTTTTGGCATTTAAACTACAGCCTCATCTGAAATAAACGATAGCTTCTTCACTTGAGTTTAAATCACAAAGAAAAAAAAGTTTAACCCTAAAAATATTCAATGACTTGCAATAATTTACAGAAATCAGTAGATAAATTGACTCCTGGACTAACCCAAAAGTGGTGGTGGTGTGGGGGGTTGGGAGAATATGCTTGGGAATGGTGAAAAAAACCGAGGTAGAAAAGGACAAACACGAAGAAGGTTAATCTGGTCTCACCGGAAAGGGGGTATTTTTGCATAAGAAAAGACATCTACCCTCACGCCCGCCCCCACCCCATAAGTTACGGTGATCAAAATAACTTTGGAATCAATATTAGCAGTTTGGAGAGAAAAACGTGCTCGCAAGCAGAAGGAAACTATCTAAACGGGAAGCTAAGAGGAAGATTGCTTGTTTATTTGTTCCTCAGTTTTTCAGTTAAAAAACAAAAAGTTACAAAGATGAAAGAGGGTGGCCGCATTGATTCCTGTTCGCAGAACTCTCATCGGTTCACCCGCAGGGCACAAAGACCCAGCCAGAGCTGAATGGGAAGATCTAAACTCTGCTAACCGGGTCTGGGTTGCATCAGTCCTCCTACCAGTGTAGTATCAGCAAGGGACAGTCGTTCAAGGGGAGCGCTCGGGGATCCAGGAGGAGATTCTTGTCAGGACTCCCGCATCCCTCTCCCTACAGCTGCGGCTCAAGCGAGTTGAACACTGTTCTTTCCATGGCCACAAAAGCCGCTGGTCTACCAGACAACCCATTCATCCCGTCCTAACTCCAGAGGCCACAGCCTCTTCAAAGTTCCGCCAGCCCAGAGCTGGAGGAGGGGGTTCCCACTGCGCCCCGCATGGCTGTCACCGTGCAGAAGGGAGCCAAGGATTCAGCCACCGATGTGTGGTACTTACTGTCCACATCCTTTTAATAAAGTTAAGAGCGGAAAACCGGTGAGAGGGAGAATGAGAAGTTGGGGGAAAGAGCGCGAGACAGCTAGCCTAGACTGGAGCCCAGTCCAGGCACACAAGCCCGACGGGACTCAGGTGGGAGGCATCGCGACAGTCACTCCAGGCCGTTGCGGTGGCCCGGCTCTGGAGGCTGCAGCAGCTCAGGGGAGTGGCAAGGCGGGCTGCCCGCCGCGCTGTGCTCACTGTCGGTGTCGCTGCCTTTCTTGCCGCTGCCGGAGCCCGCCGAGCCGCCGCCACCACTGTGTGTCTTCACGTGCTTGCTCAGGTGGTCGCTGCGCATGAAGCGTTTGTTGCACACCGGGCACGCGAAGCGCTTCTCGCCCGTGTGGGTCCGCAGGTGCCGCTGCAGCTCGTCGGAGCGCGTAAAGCGCTTACCGCAGAACAGCCAATTGCACACGAACGGCCGCTCGCCCGTGTGCCAGCGCAGGTGCGCCTTCAGGTGCGACGTCTTGCCGTACACCTTGCCGCAGCCAGGGATGTGGCAGCTATGCAGCCCCTTGCGACGCAGGCTCGCTCCCGCTGGTCCCAGCCGCTCAGCCTCCTGGCAGTTGGGGCAGTCGCAGGTGGCGCGGCCAGAGTAGCGGCGCGCGGACGAGCGTGGGGACCCCCCTAGCGGCGCCGCGGGCCCCGCGCTCAGCATGGAGCTGCCCGCGCCGGCCAGCGGCGACGGGGCGGAATCGGGGTACGAGCCGGGCAATACCGGCTTGAAACCGTCCATGAGGTGCTGTCCTGCAGGGCTGAGCAGGTGCGACGAGGCACCACTACTGAAAGCCGAGTGGCTCAAGCCGGAGTAATCAGAGTTGTAGCCTCCCAGTGGTGAGTGAAGCGACGTCTGGAGGCCCCCGGCGGCCGGGTGCAGCGAGCCGGGCAGTGCCGCTGCCCCATTGGGGTTCTGCACGTCGATCCAGCCCGCGCCCACATCCCACCAGCTGGAGGCGCCCGCGGAGCCCACGTCGGCCGCGGCGCCAAGGCCCGGGTGCGAGGGCTTGAACCACGACTCATACGGGTGCGCCATTCCCACGCGCGGGTAGATGCCCTGCAGTCCGTCCACCGACGTGTGCACCTTGGAGATGAACACTGGCTGATGGGAGCTGTCCTGAGAGTGCGCTCCGGAACCGCCGCCGCCTCCCCCGCCGCCGCCGCCGCTGCCCCCCGAGACACCCGGGGCCTGGAACACAGAGTAGTCGTTGGCAAAGGGCGAGCTGGAAGCGGCGGCCGCGGCAGCTGCTGCCGCTGCGGCGGCGCTGCTGGAGGTGAGAGAGAAGGCGCTGGAGCCGGGCGAGCCTCCACAGCTAAACGAGTCTGAAACCAGGGCCGCGGCTGCTGCTGCGGCGGCCGCTGCCGCGGCTGCGGCCGAGGAGGAACCGCCGTTCCGGGAGGCCCCCGACACGCCGAAGCTAGAAAGACTGGAACCCACTACGTTGCAGCTGCCGGAGGAGGAAGACGAGGAACGTTTCCAAGGGTGGAAGCCTTTACCGAAGGAAGAAGAGCTGTCCGACAGGGAAGAGGGAGACGGGCTGGGGCTGCCGATCTTATTACAGGTAGCAGCAAGCATGGCCAGAGGAGTGGATCCCAACCTCGGTTCTTCCTGAGACCAGAGCGGAGAAGGGTGGGGGAGGGGTGATAGGCAAAGGGCCGGTGGGGGAGGGAGGAAAGAAATGTGCATTAGTCCCCGGGTCGCCTCCAGACGCCCCACTGTTCCCCATCTCTCTCTGCGGCACAGTGCCACCAACTTACCCTGCACCCCCAGCTGCCCTGGCGCCCAGCTGCCTCCTACTCTACAGGAGGGGACAAGTTTGGCTGCGGGCGTCTGATTTCCTGATTTCGGAGCAAAGCGCCACGCTAAAGAAGAGTTTAACAAGAATTCTCACCTAAGACGGCACTCTTGTGTTCACAAAGCCCTAGACGCTTTCGATCAGACGAACAGAAAGTCCAGATCCAGACTAGGGAGGGAGAAGTTTCCTTCTACCTTACAACCTGGGGGAAATCTCTGGATTGCGTTTAAGATCCGTACTCTGCAATCCCGAAAGAGGTTTGAAAATTCTGTTCCGATTCCCCTCAACCCAATACCCTTTAAGCTTCCATCTTTTTTAGTTCTCTCTCTCTCTGTCTCCCCCCCCCAATATATCTATCTTTAATGGTAGAAATAAGACAAGCTCAACGTACCTGCAATACAAAGTGGGCTGAGGAAAAATATTAAGGGGAAGGGAGAGAATCTGCAGTATGCCCAGGAGGGAAAAACTTACTCGCGTTCCCCTTCGAAATCGTTGCGTGTATTAGGGGCTACGCTCAGTTCTCCCGAGCAGGGAGCGGCCGGACTCTACGAGGTGGCGGGTCTCAATGCCCTACGAACCTTTCCTGTGCTGAAAAAAAAGTGGCTCTGCCTCCTCCCCCCCCCCTTTCTTTTTTCTAAACTCACTTGTATTTAAGGGGGGTGGTGGCTCTCAATAGAGAGACTGATAGCCCGTGGCCTGGCCGGGGCGACTTTAACCCCCTCCGATAGGCAATAAAAGGAAACTAATTAAACCAGCAAGAGAAGATCCTGAGACTCACCCCTAGAAGTGAAGTTGCCATCACACAGAAGCGCCCTCCTCCTCTCAGAGGATCTTTTTTATATTGATAAATCAGAGGCAGTGTTTTTTTTAGAGGTGTGCAATACAATGATCAGTTCCGCCCATTCCGCCACAATTGTAGCTCCCTCTCCGGCTTTGAAGTGCCGCGGAGGCGCGGCCAGCCAATCTGCGGCCTCGCCGGGCCGCGCGGCGCGCGCGCCGTGAGGTCATCGGCGCCAGCAGGAGTGTGGGGGGTGCGAGTGTCGCAGATTGTGCGCGCGCGTGTAAAGTGATCGCGAGTGTGACCCACCTCGGAGAGAGTAGTGAAGAGAGCAGAGGGGTGGCTGGGCAGGGTCGCAAAAAACGTGGCCTAGCAAGGGCAGGCAGTGGTCGTGCAACCACCGAGAGGGGGTCGGGTAACTACGTGTGTGACAAAAGGGGTCAGGGACAGAGCTGGAAAGTGTGTAAGGTAACTGAGTCCCTTTACCCTAGGGAGTCAGGAGCGACAGTACGTTCAATCCCGGATGCGGAGAGGCGTGCACGCGTGTTTGGTGTAGGTGGAGAGTGGGTGCGCGCGATCCAGAGGGAAGACGGATGTGAGCGTGCGCGCGAGCACCAAAGCTGGGGGTAGGGAACCGAAACAATACAATAAAGTGTACGTGCGTAAGAGACTGGCGATCTGGATAGAGAAACTGCGAAGTTGAGTGAGGCCGGTAAATAAATACCCCAAGCCCTATCTTCAAGTCACTAACTTCCTCTGCCCCTTGAATTAAAAAATGGAGTGATTCCCCACCCCCTTAGCTTCCTGAACTCTTTCAGTATAGTTTTGAAGAAAATCTTGATACTTACCTTCCATTTCCTGATGTTTCGGTCAAATAGAAAGATTTGAAGGGGGATAGTGATGTGGGGCAAGTGTGCGCCTGCGCCTTTGAGTCGTTACTTTGATCTGGTCGCCTTTACCCTCTTTCAGAGGTGGGATTCAGCTTTGGAAGTGCAGGTCCTGGAGGAGGTGTGTTTGCCCCGTGGCGTGCAGTAAAATTACAAAAGGATTAGATGGAAAGAGGAGTAAGAGGGGGTGTGTTTTTCTCTCATTGGATGAGAGAATGAGGAGCATTTTACCCAATTTAGAAGTTTTCTCAGGTAACCCCACTGTGCCTTTCTGACAGAAAAATCAGAATGACCGAAATCTGTGGGTACCATTTATGTAAGAATGGAGTTGAGCTTTTCGGGCTACATTTATAGGAGCGTCTGTGGTTTGAGCAGGCCATCTATGCGTGTGTTCGAGTCATCGTGCGCATTTACTTCAAATTCGCTGCGTTTTTAGTCACTCACTTGCTATTTTTATTATTAGTTGCCTTCAGAAATGTCATTACAATTCTGTGGTCACCACAACAGAACTTCTTAAGCCACAAAAAGGCCAATACCAGTATAAAGGAGAAAATTCAGCCCTTGGAGTCTTGTTGAATATTCATGCATTTTAAAACCACGGTAATTCCTATTTTACCCTGTTAGAAAGACTCTCAGAAGTCTAATCCTAAAGGGGAATTGATTAAAATGTGAGAAGATGAGAGAACTGCTGTGTTTTGACTTGGGAGACATTTTTTTTTTAAATTGTTCTCAAGTGTATTGCAGGTTCTGAAGATGTCAAAAAAAAAAAATCCTCCTGGATTATGCATAAGTCCAAAGTAGGGCTTCATCCTTTGTGTAAATTTCACCTGCACAGTTAGACCTGATGTTTGTGGTGCAGGGGTTTGTATTCCTGAGCCTTTTTTTTTTTTTTCATGTGTAGGGGTATTGACTGTACATCATATCTATTGATTAAGGGAGTAAGGGACATCCACATACTTAGAAGTAACTGTGAAGTAAATTAATGAACTGCTTTCTTTCTCTGAAGGCTAACGCTTACCATAAATGTCGTGTTTCTCTCTGCAAGCCTCTCTGAATGATTTTAGCGTGTTGAGAAGGCGTGACAGGCCAGCCCAGAAGGAGGAAGGGGTGGGGGAAGGAGGGAACTCCGTTTAACAAATAAAAGAGAATTAACTTCATTGCTTTGGTCTCCTTCCATAATGATATTCATTTTAAGAACGTAATATACAGTTGTTCAAATTTGGGGTTTAACGTTAATCAATACCATCATCCTCAAAGGTGGAGGGAAGTGCTTTGAAGGAAGACTCTTTCTTTTGAATAGTTATTTTATCTTTTTATCCTCCTATCTTCTGGAAGAAAAAGGGGCAGGACTATTAAAAAGTTAAATGCTGAGCATGAGAGTAAACAGAGGCGTTAACCACTGTTTCGTCAAAAATTCAGGAATTAGAAAAACTCAGCATCATGTGACTGTAATTTTGAGCTACTCCATTTTAAGCTAATGCTAAGATCTTTCATTTGTATAAGTGCATTTAGAATCACAAGCCATTCTTCCTATGATAATGAGTCACAATGTTGATGCGAATTTAGTGAAAATACTAGATTCTTTCATTTGCATGAGGTTCGCCTTCAGCATTGAGGGCTTTGTAATGGTTTGTATATATAGTTTACACTAGAAAATATTTATCAGTGTGTCACTGATGTATAGTATATATACACATTTAAATTTACACATTCAAGTTACTCCCATTTATAAAAGTGAGGGATTTGCCGAAGGACTTCTTTCTCCTTTGCTTGATTTCCTTTCTTCCCTTCCTCCATGAAATGGTTAGTGTTTGTGTCATGAGGTTATCAAACAGCAGAGTTAAAACACTCATAGTTTTGCTTCTACTTTAAGTGAAACTACTCTTAATGACACCACCACCCACCGCCTACCCAAACACACTTTGAGAAGTAACCCAAGCACACTTGAATCCTGTCCCATGAAAGAGAAGATGACAGATACAGTTGGCCTGGTTAAACCACTGAGGGCAGAGTTCAGTTCACCTGTTTTGATATTAAGCATTGTTTTGCAGTATTGTACTTAATATTTGAGATGGTTAGAGAAAATGAGGAAGAAATACAGGAAGTCCAGCTTTCCAAACATCAGTAAAAAAGTTTCCCCTACCCAACAAGAACTTTAACATGCTGAAAAGGAACATGCTTAGACAGTGTGCTGTTTTCTTGCAAACCTGTGGGATCCACTATCAATATAGCTAAAATCTATTAGCATTCTGTATGCATCTGCAGCATAAATTTCATTTGAATTTCAAATTTAATAAACCAGGAGGTTTTTAATCATCCCTGGTTTTATTTGTTTGATATTAACATGCTTATTGACCGGGTCTGGTGACCAGTTTGATCATTACAGGACAGCAAAAAGTTAATTAAAACGACCACAGCCCCTTAATCATATCATCTGTCTCATCCATGTCGCTCTCTTTATTACCAGTGATGATGGATAGTCTCCCAGATTAATTTCTCTGTTTCTTCGATTTGGACAACAGCTTTTGGGACCTAATTTACATCCTGGGAAGTACTTGCTCAAGTATATCTAACACCTTGCTGCTACAATGTATACATCACCTTCTCTTTAGCTGGAGCAGAGAAAGGGAGTGTATGTTGTTGTTCTTGTTATTTTAGGTGGTGGTGGTGCTTTTTGTTGTTTCGGGGGGTGTGTGTGTGTGTGCGTGTGCGTGTGCGTGTGTGTGTGTGTGTGTGTGTGTGTGTGTGTGTGTGTTTCTTTTTGCAGGCAGTTTTGATGCTGGGAATTTCTCACAACCAGAGAAATGAGGTTATAAAAGCAAATCAGAGGTTTGGATCTCTGGTTTTCTTTCCGGAGAGTGGTGATTGAGGAGTGAGATATGCTGCTTCTGCTTCTTGATTAATAGATTAAAATGTGTAGATTCTGAGACAAGTAAATAAAGCCATTTGTAACCACTAAATACAAATGGGGTTTATCATTGAAAACATCAAAGTAACCCAGGCTTTCTACTATCCCTCAACGCACTTACTGCAAATATAGTTTTGAATGCAAGTATGGTCTGACATATACACGGGCTAACGGAAAGAAATAAAAAAAAAAAAAAAAAAAAAAGGAAGAAAGCTAAGGGAAAGCCTGGTAGGAGAAGACATGGGAGCAGAGAGCGTCGTACTTCTGCAGGGTATGGATAAGCCAGCTGCTGGCGTCTTGGTTGCCCAAGGCTTGGTTGCAACTCCCCGGCTTTGCTAAGTGACCCAGGGTGTTAACCGCGACAGAGCGCGCTACCAGTGGCGCGTAACCCTGGCAGGAAAGGTGGGAAGGAGAGCCTCACTCTCTCCTCAGCGTGGGCACCTGGTGCGGAAGCGCGCAGGCTACTAAATAAAGCTAGTGGGGCCGAGCGCCGCCGGCGCCCGCGGGAGAAGAGGGCTGAGCCAGGTGGGGGTTGGTGGGGGCTGTTGGGAATTCTGTGGTCAAAGTTTCTTTCCTGTTGAAAAGAAAGCCTGGCCAGGCATGGACCTGTGGATTCCTGAGGGCCCCTCCACGGCCTATCCCTGCTCTCGGGTGGTTCTACTTAAGAACTTGCATGACATTTCCTGAGAAGGGATGTAATAAAAGCCCCTCGCTGGTGGCAGATTGTTGAGCCGTAGGTGGGAAGGGATCAGTCGGCTAGAGCTGAGAGAGGGCTGTATTTTCCTGATTGGAAAATGGAAACTTCCACGCTGAACAATAGCCCCTATTAGCGAGGTTATTCGGTTTCAACTGTCCGGCCACATTTACAGCCGGGTCCTTACTTTTCTGGCATTGGTTAATTGGATGTATTTGTTGGCCACAGCGAGGCTGCCATGACTCTTGAGCTACTTGCCCGGGGACTCTTGCGGATGCAAAGCACTATTTCTCGAATAAATGGAAAAGAGTATTTCCTTTTCTCTTTACCTCTTTCTGAATCGACTCAATATTTTCTTCCATTTCCCCTTAATATTTATCGCTTTTCTTCTCTGTCGTTTTAAAGCTTTCAAAGTTAGGAACACTTTTTAATTAAAAGATGTATACCAGTTTAACTTAGGGTATTATGATCTTTAATTTACTTTAGCTAGATAATTCAAATTGTATATAGTCAGAAGACAGGGACTTCCCCCCATGAATCAGTCTTAACAAGTAATTAGGTTCAGAGGGGGAAAGAGAAAGATTGCTTTACCAAGACACGTAACCCAAATCTCCTCTATATGTGTATAGCCTATTTAAATGAAGAAAACAAAACACATTTTTTCCTATTTATTATCTCCATGCACACTCATATCTTCATTCCATATTAATGTGGCCTTATTCTACATCTGCAGGCAGGCATACAGTCCATGGTTTATTTCCTATTCATCTTTCCCAGGCTATAGATGAAATTGATAATCAGTTCCACAGCTTTTCCGTACTTCTCCATGTAAAAGAGGAAAACACTTGTAAGGAAAAGGGTTTGCTTGTTTTCAGAGGATGATGTTGCTGTTCTTGTGCAAGGCTGTTGTGTAAAAAAAGCATCCTAGATATTCAGATGAGTGTCTGATTTTTTTTTTTCTGGAATAGATTTGTTTGGGCTGTTTTTTCTTTTGGCATTATATATTACTTTCTCACAGCTAACATGCAGAGTTAAAAACTACTAAATTCTTATCTTCAACACTATTGATTTCTTTTCATTCTGTTCTGTTCCTGGGAGAAGCAATGTTCCCAGCTCACCCAGTTGCCTGCTCCTCCAGACGGTTGACAATTGCAATCGCAGTTTCGGGAAGATAAATGTTACTTTGGGAATTGTGTCTAATTACAAATAATCTAAGAGCTGCTCTGAGTCTCTGTGCTCTGCCACACATGTATTCAAATCAGTGTACAGGTTTCCCTAATGGAGATGTGACTAGGGTTTTATAGTTCACTTTCTAAATCCATAGTACAAACTAGGGTGCTTCTCCTTGAGCTTCATCACCAGGACCCAAGAGATCACACAGATCAAAACACCGTCAAAAAAAGTGTGTGTGTGTGTGTGGGGGGGGGGGTCTTAAAAATACTTAAAAGCCCGAGGAAGAAAATGTTCACTGGAGATTACTTTCAGCTTAGTTTTATTCATATGAGTTCATGGGATCCTTTGCACAAGTCTTTTTTATAGGGAGCTTTTTTGACCTCACATATGTGGATTTTTTTCTTCATGGGTTATTTTTCTACAGGAAATTCTGTGCCTTCCTGCTGAAATCACTCAATGGTTATGTTTTACTGTTCCTCTTGTAACTACTGCTACGTGTGTGTGTGTGTGTGTGTGTGTGTGATTCTTTGCTTATGTGGCAGTCAATTAGTGCTGTTGTGTGCGTGTGTGTGTGTGTGTGTGTGTGCGCGCGCGCGCGCGCTTCTGCTTTTTTTCTAATAGTCTTATTAACAAGAAAAAAAAAAGTGACGAACAGGTTATTCTCTTAACCTGACCTGGCTGTAAGAGTAAGATGAGCAGCACTGAGCAGATGTCCCCATTTAAGCCGTTCTTTTCCCACATGCCTGCTGGATATTGCAGGCGCGCAGGAAGCTCGCTTCAAACCTGGCCCATTTCAGGCCATAATGGCCACGTTATTTCGGCCCAGTGAACACGAACAAAATCGCGAGCTTTAGAATCATTCGATTCTGAGTCCAGGAAAAGCAGGGGGTGTGGTGGTAGTGGGGGTGGCTAGGGAGGGGTGTGTGTGTGTTGGGGTGGGGGTGATTTCATCTCGGATCGCAGAAAGAGAACTTGCTCAAAAGAATTTTCCCCAGCAAATATAGTATAATTTACAGCGCAACTTAATAATCCGAAGGGCAATGCAAAAGCCCTTTGCGTTGTAAACCGCTTCTAATTACCTGCCAGAGCAATTAGCTGACTATCACGAAGAAATTAGATCGCTCAATGTAGCATAAATAATGCGAATAATTTTGTAAGAAGAATGGAAAGCGAGACCTGGTGTTTCTTTATAAGGAAATAACACCTCGTACTGTACGAGCCCTCCATGAACACATATTAATGTCTAGGCATGCATGGCAATGAGTCCAGGCAGGAGCCCTCTGGCTGCGGTTCAGCACTTTTTCCGTTTACGTATGCGGGGTGAAAGTCGGCTTCCAGGCGTTCGATCTCCAGCCTTCCAGCTCACAGTAATTAACACATAGCGACTTCAATGGGAAAACCTGTTTTCCAGATGATTTTTACAATGCAGCTTTATGTCTCATTTGGCAGTTTAAATAGCTGGAGTTGTTTTCTGGCTTCATCTCCACTATCATCTGTTGAGCATATTTTGCTTAGAACATTGAATCCTAACCAAAACTCGGGCACAGGCTTGTATTGACTTTTATTCTCTCAAGTGAGGATATCAGAAGCCACTTTAAAAAAAAGAGAGAGAGAGCTAGGGATTCTTATGAGGAGTTGCGGGTATTAAGCCAGCCTGTGTATGAAGGATATTAGTTGCTTGTGGCTTTTCTTGGACTTTTTACTAAAATCTACCTTGACCGAGTCTCAAATCTAGTTCAATTCACTTATTGTTTCTGACATAAGGGTCCCATGTTTCTCAGTAAAGTAAATCAAAAGGAAAATGAAAACCTAATTTTGGAGTAAAGTTGACAGTGCAATAGGGAGTCTGAAAATACCATTAAGCTTTTTGAAATTTACTAGGTTTATAAATTACAAATAAGAACACAGCCTCAAAAGCAATTTAGGAAGAGTTGTCTGCCAGCACCTCCGCAACACCCCCTCCCAGGGAGGGGGAGAGAGGGAGAGGGAGAGAGGAAGAGAGTTGCTTCCAACTGAATGGCTTTCAGATGCCTTAAGTGAAGGGAATCAGGAGGCCACCCACCCTTTTCCTGATTGACTAGGTAGGTCTCGCATTTGAGTCAAATTAGATCACCTAGGTGAACTGGGCATTTGTGTTGGTCATAAATGTCTAAAACGACAGCAGTTTTGCTGGGTACCTCACAGTGATCTGTTTCCCTGAGTCCTGTCCCAAGGGTTCTGTTCCAATTAGGTTGGGCATTTCCTTCCCCCATCCCAGCTCATCTCTTAACGAACTGTTGGCACAAGTCATTTCTAAGATTAATCTTTAAATTCTTCATCTAGTAAGTTCTGCAGCGCTTAGAAATATTCTCTTCCTAAGTAAACAACAGTTTTGCTTGTCAAAGAGATTTAGAGGGAAACTGGAGGAATCCAAGTGATTCTTTCCATCAGTCTTGTCCTGTCTACAAAGAAAGTTACTTTTGTTTGGTGTCAGATCTATAAGCAGTCACTGTCTTAAGAGAGGCATTAGTCACCTTACATTCTTTCCCACCTGAATTTTGAATTAGTGGGCTGGGAGACAGGCAGCAGGGTTTATACATTTTGTTATCAACCTCTTTCACTTTAAAAGATTTTAGGATTTTCCCTTTAATCCATATATAAAGTAACACTCCTAACCCTGGGTTCGAGAGCATTAGATTCTACATCATTAGGATCAAGTTTTCCAGAAGAAAACCCTCCCATCTAGAAAAGCAGGGTATTTTTTTTTTTGTCTTGACAAGAACCATGCCTGTATTCAGCAGTAGTTACTTTTAAAGAAGAAATTCAGTTTTCATTCTTGCTTATCAATTAGAAAAGTAATGAATGTTGGTAACCTTAAAATGTCTCCAACCTATCATTCCAATTTGAATTATGCTACGAAGCTTTGTTTCTTTCAAACACTTCAAATCATGTACTACCTCAATATTAGCCAAGAAGGTTCTGTCTCAAATAAGAAGAACCCTGCTGGCCACCAAAGGAGTCTGCCCCATTTTAATTCAAAATAAGGCCCAGAAGTGCAGAGGGAGGCAGGACCAAACTTTTCTTCCAGCAATGCTTGCACTTAACCGGCCACAGCCAATGTCATTCCACCCTTCGTCTCCTTTGTCCTTATTGAAATGAATCGTTCTATTCACAGCTCCTCCCTGGCTTTTTTGAGGGGGAGAAGATTCCATAAGGTAAAAGCAGCTGAATTGATTATTGTCATGTCTGTAATTGCTCTAAAAACACTATCCAATGCAGCCTCATAAGGCAAACACATTGGTCTTTGATCAACACTGAAGAAAGCAAATATTTGTAAAACAGACCCACAACTACGCTGTCCACACTTGGTATTTACAGCTCTCAAATGGAGTGTCCATTACTTTCAAAGGGACTGCTATTAAGGACAGAGTTTTTCTGTAGATGGTTCTTGCTTCCGTGGTATTCCAACCTGGATATATCCCCGGCCCCCACCCCTTGGTGCTGTAGGGAAAATCAGTTGTCATCAACCATGATGAGGTTACCAGTAGGATCCTTTCTTTGCCTGTATACTTGAGATATGGACAGTAACTGATCCATATCCTTTGGTTTGGTTAAGAAGAAAGTGAAGTGGTTGCTAGAAATAACGCACTGACCTGGTGAAGCCTTAAGAACAAGGGTGCAGCAAGTCAAGAGCCCACAACTAACCAAAAATTACAAGTTTTTAAGTTAAAAACCACACTAGTGTTATTTTATTGACTGACATTGAGATATCGAACCTGTTAATCCATTTGGTGTTTTAATCAACATTATAAAATATAACAAGTTGTTTATTAGCATATAGTGTTTAAAACTTCACTATATACCTTTGATATTCATACATAATTTTATTAGGCAAATTGCCAAACGAGTCAAAAGTACACTTTTTCTTAAGCGGTGATGAGCAGAAATTCCTTCCCCTTAGCTTCCTCAGCCAAGATTTAGGAAGAGAAACTCCAAAATGGTTAATAATGGGTAGGGGAAATTGTAGGGTGAGAAGTCTGCAGAGAAATTACAACCCAATGCTGATTTTGAAGGTGCCTGTTATGCCCCATTTCAGAGCTAATCCTTGAGAGGGACTTGAACACCATTCTTGCCCTTCTCAGGGTAAGGCCTACTGAGGATGCCCGCACGCAGAGAATCATCTAGAGCTGAGTTTTCTGCAGTTAATTGTCCGAGTGCCTCAGACTGGCCCCTGCTTTCATGTAAACCCGGCCGTTTTTTGATATACCGATTCTCTTGGCTGGCCGTTTCCTGGTTATGTCTAAGATACTGGAAGATTTCTACGAAGGAGAGGAAATGGGAATGGTACAGGAGGAAGAGGACAGGCTCCGGGTCTCCTCCACGGTTGGAGGCAACGGCCCAGCATCCCAGGAGGGCAGTCAGCTTCAGCAGCTTGCTAGTTTTAGGGGTGGGGTGAAAGTGACTGGAGGGCCACTTTTCCCAGCAGTCGCTCGAGAAAGCCACTGCCGACGGTGAAGACTGGAGCAGTCACAGGGAAGTGTGACAGCTCCAGAATGAGGGGGAGGGAGAGGGCGTCGGGGCTTCCCGGCTTTAAGGCTGCTTCCCAAATACTCAGGTCCCCGCCAGTGCTCTCTTTCCTGCCCACCCGCCTTCCCCTATGCCTGCGCCGAGTTCCCCAGCCAGGGAGCGCACGCGCCCCGGGCCGAGGTCCGACGCCTCGGGAGAAGGAGGAGTACGCCCGGGGTTGCTTGTTGCGGGCCCCGCCCCGGCCCTCCCTCGGCCCTCCCATCCGCTTAGCCGCGCTCCCCCGCCGCGCTGTGCGGACACGGTAGCCACCGGCGCCGAGGGCTCTCAGGCTGCGGGCCGGGCCGGCTCTCGCCAATGGGGAGGCACCAGCGCGCCCCAGGGCGGCGTCTGAACAAGGGTTGCGGCGCGGGTCACCGAGCGGCTCCTCTGCGGGTGCGCTGCGGCTCCCACCCCTAAGCTTAGCTGCCCGCCCTGATCCTCCCAGCTCCTCCCCGACCCTCCTCCGCGCCCTCCCCCGGAGAGCTCGCACACCCTGCGGGCGGGAAGGGGCTGCCCTCGGGGCGGACAAAGGGGCTGGAGGGGCGGGAGGGGGCTGAGGCTGGCACGCGCGGCCGCGGGAGGGGCCCGTCGCTCTCCGGGCCGCCCACCTGACACCTGCTCTGCGCGATGTCCCGGAGGCGGGCGTGAGCGCGGGGTCGCCGCCGGGTCAGATTGCAGCCTGGGCAATAGCTGAACCCATTGTGGCCAAACCTTTCCCTCGGGTCTTGATGAGACTTAGGGCTCCTTTTGAAAAGTGAGGTGTTAATTTTTACGTCCGGAATTATGTATCAGCATCACCCACCGAGCTATTACAATTACTAGGCAGGTTGCGGGGCCAAATCCAGAGGGTCAGTTTTAAGTTTTGTGGCTATACCTGTGTAATGTATATTTTCAATGCCCACGCCCTATGCTGCTGATACAGGCACCGCACTGATAAGCACAGTGTGCTGTTCATTCTCCACTATCCTTCACCGTAGAGGTCGGTTGAGGACCCCAAGCCTCTGAAGGTTAACGCTCTTGTAGGTGAATTTCAGGCGTATCGACTGAATTTTCCCAGCGGAAACTCTGAGACTGACCAAAGCCTGGAGGTAATCCTCGTGCTCCTTCAATAAAGAACGAGGCCCCAGTCCAGCGTGCCACTCGCCACTTAGAGATCAGAATCGCCACTTGAGTCACACTACCTATGCATAGACAGATTCAGAGAAAAGAAACTTTCGTTTTCCTTTGGTCTCCCTAGTCCAGGCTGGCCTGGAACTTGCCACAATCCTCCTGTCTCAGCCTCCATTGTGGTAGAGATTGCAGGATTAAGGCCAGGATTTCCCTTTTTATTTAGTGACAATATCTGGTCTTTTTCTCTACTCTTTTTACCCCATCTCAATCCTATGCCTTGCACATTTTTATTGTATTATGTTGTATTGTATTGTATTGTATTGTATTATATTATATTGTATTGAGGATCTAAAAGATTTTAAAGCAGCAAAGGTACTAAACGGCAGTGATTTAAACAAACCTTTAAAAAGACACAATTTTAGATTTGAAATGTTCTTTTTTTAAAAGAAATTATGTATGTAAAGTGAATGTAATTAATTTTATCATATTAAGCACACCTCTATCCTCTCAAATCTTGTTCCTTAAAAATGTATTGGAAAATCCAACTTGAAATATATTTTGACATTCCAACCCAGTGAGATTTAGTTGAGGAAAACTACCCAAAAAAGACTTGCTAAACTTTTCTTATCCCCAGTGGGTGGTGTTAATTATCTAGTTTTAGCCTTGTAGTTTTCATTGTCAAATACTTGGGTTCTCTGAAAGGGAAGAAAGTTGGGGACTTGCATTCACTGTTTTTCAAGAGGAGATTAAACACAAAATCGATTTAATGGAGCATCTGTAATCTTAAATACAAGAAGTCAAGAGCTAAAGCTGTAATAGGAAGGTTAGCTTTCTCCCATTGTTCCCGCAATCTAACTCATATTTTTGGAACTTAATTATCAACGAAAGCTACCACATCAATGCAATACAGTATAGGCAAATTACAAGACCTTTTACTTCTCCCAACTGGGTTTAAATTGCAAATCTTAACACTGAACACTGTGCTTTTGGCATTGAATATTCAATACAGTGAAATGTGTTTTAAGTGAACCACCCAAGGGCCCAGGAACATTTGCTTAATAATGATACTCTGCAATTCTATAGGGCCTTTCAAGCAAGGATCTCAAGTGGAATGCTCTTTAACTATACCCTGCATGGGAAACCTTGGGGATATTTTAAAGTGCTCACTTAAGGCCTATTGGAAAGAATCTTTTAGTATAGATTTCACAGTATGGTTTTAAGAAATGAGGGACTACAGAATTTTCAGTCTCAGGCATATCATATTCATGGAGGTTTGATGGGTATTGAATGTTTATTACTTATTTTATGTGGCGCTTAAAAATGCACTTTTGGGTTAACTTTTTTTATTTTGATAATTTCAAACCACCACCAACAAAAAAGCTGAAAATAATTATGGTCCAATGAAACATTTCATTTCAAAGAACATATTTCCTGTGCTTAAGATCATTAGTTGTTAAGATTTTATTGCTATTGTTTAGGTTTTCTCTAGGTTGATAGGAGATGGATGAATAAATAGATAGATGAATGGATGGAAGTCATTGCTATTTACTCTGTCTGGCTAGATATAAGAATCAGATTACTTACAACTGGAACTACTCTTAAGTCCTGCCCAGAGAGTACTTTTCTGTATACCCTTAATGCTACTATAGAAAATTCTCTTTTACATTCTACTCATTGAGGTTCACAAGCGTTAGCATTCAGGGACTTTACTTTTGTGTTCAGAACATTCGTAAATTTTATCAGTGTCGAATATGAATTTAGAAAATAAGATTTAAGCTAACAATGATATACATAACTATAAAATGCTATCCTATAGTGTAGTCATCTTAGGAGTTTTCAGAAATTTAGAAATTCTGACTGAAAGTTGCCATATGGTCAGATTTCAAAAACAATTGAAAAAGCTACTTTTTGGCATGGTTATGGAATACAAGTAGAATAGATTTCAATCCAAATTCAAAAAAATGTATCTGCTTTTACCTTAATTAATGTTTGATCTAAAGCATCAGAGTAATTGTCCTAATTATCCACTTCATTTTGCTATGTAGCATAGTCTTGACCAAAGTGAAAATAGCATTGGCAGTTATGTACTTTGAGAAGTGTATGTAGACAATTTACATAATTTAGCCAAAATGGCCAATTAATTGGTGTAATTATGAATGTCTAGACTTAGTCTTTAATGGGGAAATGGAAGTAAGATCTCTCATCTTCCCAATGGTGTGTTGCCTCGAGCAGTACAGATCCATATTCCTCTTGCATTGAATATTTTTACATTTTTAATTTTAAAATGTTCTCATATGTTTTTATAATATAGACATGTTAATTAAAAGTAATTAGTTGAAGAATATCAAGTACATCTTCTTGTCTCTTACAAGTCCTTAAATTATTATATGACTTAATGTGTGATTTATCCCACTTTGGGAAATGGAGGTAATTAGATATTTACCTCTGTAGAATTACTGTGTTGTACTTAGTATTCACTCATTAGCATTATTTTTCTCTTCTGATAAAAAGTCAACTTCAAACTGCATGATATTCCTGGAACTTAAGCCCATTTTTGAAATAAATATAGATGAAGTTTTTCAGTTTGTTAGGTTTGAAACTCATACAGCCTTATATAAAAATTAATGGGAACATCCAATTTTTATACACATAATTACCTCCTTGGGTCCAACTCACTCTTATTTTGATCATTTCAATTTAATTTAGGCAGACATGGTGATACATACCTTTAATCCCAGCACTCGGAGGCAGAGGCAGGCGGGTCTCTGTGAGTTTGAGGCCAGTCTGGTCTATGAAGCTAGTTCCAGGACAGGCAGGGCTGTTACATAGAGAAACTCTGTCTTGAAAAAAAAAATCAATTTAATTTAATGTTTTCATTTATTCTTATGTAGTTCACATTTTAAAACATCTCCTGCAATAGTTCAATAATTGCTTCATCTTTCAAAGCTATATTTTAAGGCAGAGCAAGAAAATGTTGAAGATAGTGTTAAGCTTATTAAAAAATTCTGATTGGTTAATCAGAATTTCAGCTATAAAAACTACAATCTAATTGTACAGTTAAATTATAATACATGTTTATACATAATATAATAATGTATTATAACAATATATTACAATTTATATGTTTGTTGTTATTGTTTGTTTTTTGAGACTAGGTCTTGATATGTAGCTCAGGCTGGCCATGAATTCACAGCAATCCTCTTGCCTCAGCCTCTGAGTGGTCATAGACCTATGCCATAAAGTCTACCTTGGTTTTTTCTTTCTTTTTTCTATTAAATTTTTTTACATTTATGTATGAGTGTGTGTGTGTGTGTGTGTGTGTGTGTGTGTGTGTGTGTGTGTATGTGTATGTGTGCATTCACGTGTGGAGTGGTGGTGGTGGCAATGGTGATGGTGGTGGAGGCAGTGTGTGTATATATACAACAGCACACTTGTGAGGTCTCAGAACAACTTCTATGAGTCAATTCTCTCCTCCCACTATGTGGTCTGGGAAGCCACTTTGATTGTCAGGCTTACTAGCAGGTGCCTTTAACTCCTGGGTCATATCACTACCCCTTGTTAACTTTTTGAGATAGGGTCTTTATGGTCATTTGTAGGAGATATTCCCCCAAAGTCTTGGGCATTTGAATACTTGGTCCCCAGTTGGTAGAAATGTTTGGGTAGGTTTAAGAGGTATGGATTTTCTGGGTGAAGTTTGTCACTGGGACAGGCTTTGAGGTTTCAAAACCTTGTCAGCCCCTTGCCTGCTCTTTGCTTCCTGTTTGGGGTTCAAGATATGAACCCCCAGCTTCTGTTCATGCTGTTGTACTTGCTGTTTGCTACCATCATGGACTCTTAAATCCTCTAGAACAAGTAGCCCAAGTGAACTATTTCTTCTGTAACTTGTCTTGATCATGTGAGAGAGAACTAATCCAGTCTTTCTATCAGGTCCAGACTGACCTAGAACTGGCTACTTTCCTGCCTATGTAACCCCTCTCAATACTGAATTCATGCTTCTTCTTCCTCATCTTCTCCTTTAGAACATTTGCTTATTTTATTCAATAAAATGCAAAACGAGTCTAAATTTAAATATATATATTTAAATATATTTATATATATATATATATAAAAATGTTGTACATGGTATATGTTATATATTTTCCCAGGACCCCCTACCTCTTGATAGTCCTTTGTCTAGATAGCTTCACATTTACTTTCTTGGCAAATATACTTACATGTTTGTATATGTCTTTGTAAAATCTAGGAACCACATATGAGGCAAAATCATCATGCTTTCTGACCACTACTAATGGTTACTATCTCTCTCCCTGAGAAATTTGGTATTACTGATCAGTGTGAAGAAATTGACATATTTCTATATAAAACTGATTAAATTTTCCATCCATTTGGAGAAACCATATGCTATAATAAGATGGACACCAACTTATAAACTAGCAAAACTGGTCTCTTTTTCTAATTTCACTGCTTTTCCCTGCTGGTTCATTGATATATCAATGACTCTTCCCAAGCCTCTGTTCCATTATTTACAGAATAAAGATTGCTGCCCTGCCAACTGCATAAGTTCCTAAGGAACCACTGAGGGTAATATGTATCTACTGAGCATCTACTCTGGACCACTTAAGCCATAGTCATGCTCAGTTTTAAGATATGCATAGTTTCTGGCGAGAAAAGCAAAAACCGCAGACAGTTGCCGTCATAGCCTAATGCACATTCAATGAGTTTATTAAGATCAATACTATGGATAATAGAGACCTGCTAGAAGACAGAGCCAGGATATTTTGGGGTTGCTTTGATTTGCTTATTTTCTTTCATTTTGCTGAGACACAGTTTCAGTATGCATCTCTGGCTTAAGTCAGGAATGGTCTCAAACTCAGAGACCCACATGCTTCTGCCTCCCCAGTTCTGGGAGTAAGTCACACCTGGTCAAACCAGGAATGTTTTCATTTGCTTGTTTTGCATGTAAATGACATATTTAGCTGGGCATGGTACAAAATCACAAATTCCATATCTGCGTGGGCAACCAAGGGAGACCCTGTACCAAGAAAGGGGGACTGGGGAGTAGCATAGTGGATGGAGGGCTTACTGAGCCAGTACGGAGCCATGGGATCCATTTTCCTATAAATAATAACAAAACCAGACAAAGGCCTTGTAACACTCAAGGCATTTTTAAGATGCAGAATTTTACTTCTAATGCTTTTTTTTTTTTTTTTCTTTTTGTAGTCATGGGGATTGAACTCAGGACTCCATAGATTCTAGGTAAATGCTCTACCACTCTGCTCTACCCTAGCCCTACTTTTCAGGATGTTGATAGGTCATCTTAAGATAAACTACAGAAGCTCTTACTTGAGACATGAACTAAAGCAAAGGGTAGAGTAATAGCATACAGTACATACTTAGCAAAGTATAATAGAATATAAAGTTAATAGTCATGAAGTGGGGAAAATTGTTTTACTTGGCTTATCAGATAAGGTGGCATTTGAGAACAGGTAGGTCAATACTGCCTTATACAAGTGTCTTATATATAAAAAAGACAGCTGGCTCTTTAAAAATGTTACTGAAATAATAAATGGGGCTCTGAGACTGTCACCCTCTTTTGTTTGTTGGGGACAAGTGCCTGCCCACTTTGGGGCACGAGCTCTACATCTGTCACTCTATTCACCATTGAATCTCAGTCGAGACACTACAGCTGTCCTGTTCTTTTCAATCTTTTCTTGGGTAGACGGGATGGGAAGACTGGCTCGCCAGCCAAGGCTTCCTCACACATTCAGCAAAGCTGTAAGTGCACTATCATGTAATTGTATTGCTCTCCCCTTTGTCTGTAGAACAGAACTTTTCAGTTTAAAAGGTCAATGAAATGTTGATTTTTACTGTGTGTCCCTATTTAGTTATTCTACTCGGCATCACATTTGTTAATAAAACAATGGTGTCAAATTGTAGCCATAACTTATGCCTGATAGCCACATGGGTACTTTTTCATAGGCAGAAGGAGTTAGGAAGAGGATAGCATACTCCAGGATGTCCACTTAGCGTTCCTTCTAAATAGGGACTAATCTGTTGACTGACCAAATAAGATTTTTAGACATAAGCAGAGTCTGTTGCATTTAGAAGTAGCCAGTTCTACTAATTCAGCACTAATATCTTGGCTTTGACCTAGGAACTCAAAAGTAGAAAGGTCTGATAGGTTTTCTATTTAGGTGAATTCTGGCCAAACTTTCCAGCTTTCAGTTGGAATTAGTATCATCAAGATCAAAGTTGAGTCGGGCAGTGGTGGCACACGCCTTTAATCCCAGCACTTGGGAGGCAGAGGCAGGCGGATTTCTGAGTTCGAGGCCAGCCTGGTCTACAGAGTGAGTTCCAGGACAGCCAGGGCTACACAGAGAAACCCTGTCTCGGAAAAAAAAAAAAAAGATCAAAGTTGATTTGAGAGAGAGAGAGAGAGAGAGAGAGAGAGAGAGAGAGAGAGAGAGAGAGAGAGAGTGTGTGTGTGTGTGTGTGTGTGTGTGTGTGTGTTTGAATTTGTCTGTGACCATCAGTAATCCTGCTAGGAAAAATTCCAGTAATTCTAACTCCAACAATTTTGTCATGCCACAGGTGGGTTTGAGGAGTTTTAGAAATATGTTTTAGAGCTACTTGACAGTGAGTCGAGTTCCTAGGAAGACATAGAAAGCACACACTGTGAGACAAACAAGAATTCAGATTGACAAATTCTATTCACCTTATTTTGGATTTTGTTTTTTGATCATTGTTTCTTGTTTGTTTATTTAGATTTACATATACTTTGCCAAAGAATGCTACCCTACACACCTGTTTACCCCAAGAATCTTAGTGATACAAGTAACGAAGAATGTAAGATTTCTACATAAACATTCTCCCTTACACAAAGATGATTGAACCGATATAACTGGAATTAATGCCAAATGAAATACTCAGTAAGTAAAAGGAAATATAGGGCTGGAGATTGGAAATGAAACTCAGTGGTAATATGCTCATCTACCATGTGTGAAGCTCCTCAGTGTCACTTGTCACTTTCCTTTCCCTTGAAAGAAAGGAAGGAGAAAGGAAGAGAGAGAAGAGGAAGAGGAAGAGGAAGGAGGAGAGGCCAGAAGGTAGGCAAGATAAAATAAGACTTTAAACTTACATGTTAGTTGTTGGGGGAAATTAGTAGTCCTTGATTATTTAGAAGCTCAAGTTGTCAATGTGAAGAAGATTGGAATCATTAAATTTGTACCAGGTCTGCATTAGAACATGTTTGACTTTTTTGTAGGCTTTAGTCCTTGGTGTTTTACCCCAATTAAACTGTCTCTTGAGTGCTATCTGGTCATTGACACACAGCTGCTATGGACTTAAATGTGTAAGTTGTCTAACGGTCACATCCTTTGGCTTTCCCCTTCAGTCTCAGTAGTTCTTAACCTCGGCTGTAACTTCATTTTCCCTCAGGGTTTGAGCAATCCTAGTGTCTTGAATTGACTCTCAGATATTGGTTAAAGTGGTCTGGCATGTGCCTAAGCAGTTGGAATTCTGATATCCGGCCCCCCTCCACCCTACCTCCACTGCACACATACATCATAGCCTTGACTAATCTTAGATAAACTGGAGATCATAGGCCAATAATGAGCTATGTGGAGTATGCTTGAGAGGTTACAAGAAAGGCCCTTCTCTAGATCTTTCCTACAGGTCTTTAGTAAGAGGTGAGCATCTCAAATATCAACAGGAAGGAAGCAAGTTAGAACAAGGAGTAAAGGTCATATCTGCATAAATCAAATAGCCCACATGGACTACTGCCAAATAATCTAGGTCCATTGAGTCCTGCTCTTGCAATTCCTTAATAATAAGTCATTTGGACCCCCTTTGTGGGTAAAGTCTTGGTGGTTTAAAGCATTATCAACAAACTTTTAAGTCTAGTTGGCCAGAAAAATTATTAGTAGTTCAGTAGTTAGTAGGGTCTACTTTCTTCACCAAATTGTCATGTTGCATGCCTCCTCTCAGCCACTAACTACACTTACCACAAATGGTTTCCTTTTTTTTTTTTTTTTTTCCTTAAGCTCTTTTACTAGAGTCCATATATACTAACTACAGGGGATCCTTTGTAATTATTGGTTTATTTATTTGTGTATGTAAGGGTGTGAGTGTCTGTGAACACATGCAGAGGCCAGAGCAGGATGTTAATGTCCAACTCCACCACTTCACCTTATTACCCTGAGACAGTCATTCAACGTGGAACTACCTGTTTTCCATTAGTTTAAATGGCCAGCAAGCCTCAATGATCTAGTGGTCTCTGTTTCTCACAACATTGGGGTTACAAGAGCATACATGGTCATGCTTGATTTTTTTCATGTGAGTGTTGAGGATCTGAACTTGGGTCACTGAACTTCCATTGAACCATCCACTCATCCTGAGGAGCCTTTGTAGAAATCTAATAGTAGGGTCAAAGTAGGGATGATCTTAAGCGTGATGCATCTTCCTGACTAAAATGTATCAGATTGCCGGGCAGTGGTGGCACACACCTTTAATCCCAGCACTTGGGAGGCAGAGGCAGGTGGATTTCTGAGTTTGAGGCCAGCCTGGTCTACAGAGTGAGTTCCAGGACAGCCAGGGCTACACAGAGAAACCCTGTCTTGGAAAAATAAAATAAAATAAAATAAAATAAAATAAAATAAAATAAAATAAAATAAAATAAAATAAAATAAAATAAAATAAAATAAAATAAAATGTATCAGATCCCAGTGTAATAGGTACTTTACCATGAATCTTAGATTTCTCTTAAATATTAGTACTAAAAATTATCTTCAGAGGCAACCTGTGAGGGGGCCAGCAAGATCAGGCAGAGGGAGACATTAGCTGAAATGCAGCCCTGAAAAAGATTCACATGGGAAAAGCTTATCCCTAGACTGTGCCTCCATAGCTCCAAAAATCACCTTTGCTTCTGACACTGGAGGTCAGATGGAATTTTGTGACACCTCTGTGTCAGTTCATGTCTCCCTTCCAGGTGTCACTTCTGAGGGCACTCTTTAGTACTCCGACATTAAGGGTGAAAACTGTTTTGGGGGAGCTCAGCCTGCAGTGTTGATCTAAAACAGGAATCCACGTGGTGGTAAAAGGTACCATGAACCCCCAGTCACAAAAATCTCTGAAGATATAGCTAGCTGTGGGTTCTGTAGCTCAGAGTTCAAATCTTGATTCTGCTAATTCAAGTGGATGTGTGACATTAGGCATGCCAAGTAGCAGTTTGTGTCTCAGTTTTGTCATGTGTAGATTGAGTTTGGGTGTAACAACACAGCAGAGTGCACTGTAGTTATCAAGACTGCAGAAACAAGATCATAGGGCATCACAGACAGGGTCCTGGAAACACTGTTGTATGGGTATCTTTGCAAATATTTTTAATGTCCCTTCTCCATACTAAGGTCTTCTCTGCTCTCAAAGTACATTGCTCACCAATGCAGAAGTCAGGATCAGGTTCTTCCATCAAGAACGGAGGCTATCACTTACAAAGATCTTTTCTTTCTCTGGAACTTTATTCATCAAGGCCTTAGAGGTTTTATGGCCTCATACTTGTCCTATAAAAATATTTTATATCACATTTCCATTTCTTTCTTTCTTTTTTTCTTTTTTTTTTTTGTTCACTACAGGAATAAAGATATATTTGCATTCTATTACTATTTAATAAGTTACCACAAGCTTACAATTGAAAGATTCAACTTTTTGTTTGTTTGTTTGTTTTTCAAGACAGGGTTTATCCATGTAGCCCAGACAGTCCTGAAACTTACAATTTTCTGTGTAGACCAGGCTGGCCTTGAACTTAGAGATTCTCCTGCTTTGTCTCCTGAATGCTGGGATTTAAAGATGAGAGCTGTAGTGGGTTATCCTGATGCTGTTTGTATTCTGATGTTAATTAATTCTGTTTCCTCAAGAAGGGTCCCCCCAGCCCCAGCAAGCAATCCATCATGTACTCAGATCTAATACTATACTAATTTATAAGACCCCTTGTTACTTGCAGTTTCTCCCAGCCATGTGGTACTGGTTCATCACAGTTTCTCCTCCACTTCCTCTGTCCTTTCTCCTTCCTTTCTCATTCTTTCCCCTTCTCTATCTGCCCCCACTCTGGAAACTCCAGTCCCACCTTTCTACTACTCTGCCCAATTACCAGCTCTCACCTTTATTGACCAGTGAACATGGGAAGAAGGTTCACATGACATCACTTGAGTATGTGGTGAACTGCTTGTCAGTGGGAGTGAGATGGGGGGTGTCATGGAGGGGATGACCCCTCTTGAGGAAACAGAATTAACTAACATCAGAATGCAAATGACATCAAGCCAACCCACTACAGTGAGCCATCACTGCCCAGTGAAACAGCCTACTTTTAGTACTTCAGTCTCTGTGACATTACTGGGGTTTAGTAGGATAAAATGAAAACATTGACTGGCCTGTAATTGTGTCTTAAGGCTCGATAGAGAAAAATCTGTGTCTAAGACCATCACTGAGAATGCTAGTCAAACTCATCTCCTTGCAAGTGTATGATTAATGACCCTGAACATTTGTTGCCCTGCAGTCAGAGATTGCAACAGTGCCATGTTATGCTTCTACTGTCTTCATCCAGCCAGTAAAGACAGTATTTAAAGCACGGCTATTATCAATATACTTATGAAATGTAACCTTAGGAGAGAATCCCAATGCCTTTGATGACAGTAACTCACAGATGATGTCCCTTTTTATATTCAAGGAGTAGAGGTCACACAAAGACTTGTAGAACCAGAGGCAGGGATGTAGGTGCTTCCCTAGGGTGTGTCAACCACCAAGGATCTTTTGTGTCTTGATCTATCATTAGATGGGAAGTCTATAATAAAATTATTAAAAGCCCAATGTCCTTTTGTGGTAGATCTACATTGATTTAACCAAATGAAACCCCCACACAGTGGTAAAAGTGTTCAGCAACACTCCATAACAAACTCAATACAAAAGCAAATGGTTAGAGCTGAACACTGTCTATAATGGATAGAAGCATAGCCAAGATAAAACACTAGGCAAAGCTGGCGGGAAAGCTTGCTGGATAATCCCTCAAACAAAAAGCAGATTGTACATCTTGATTTAAGTTATACATTTCAGCAATTAAATAAAAATTCTGCAATGTTGGTCTTTCAGTTATTTCATGCAAGCCAAGAAAATGAAGGAAACACAACTCCTAGATATTGTGTGTGCTGCCATTTCAAACCACAGGAAGCAGACAGCAAATGCATTGATGAGGAAGACAATAAATACAGTCATATTCTGATACCATGGACAACTGTGATTAACTTCTGTATTAGTCAGGGTTTTCTAGAGTCACAGAATTTATAGAATATCTCTACATATTATGGGAATTTGTTGTGATGACTTACAGTCTGCAGTCCAACTAACCCAACAATGGTCAGCTATGAATGGGAAATCCAAGGATCTAGTCCCATGAGGCTAGTTGTTTCAGCTGGTCTTCTGTAGAAGTAGATTCCAACAGATGTGCTGGCAAGTAAATGCAAGCAGGCAAAGAAGAGCAAATCTTCCTTCTTCCAATGTCCTATGTAGGTCTCCAGCAGAGAGATTGGCCCAGATTAAAGGTGTGTACCACCATGCCTGGGCCTAAGCTTTTTATAGCCACAATGCTCCATGATCTCCATGCCAAGATCCAGGTCAGAAACTTGTGTGTTCCAGCCTCAAGATCTGGATCACAGGTGAGCCCTCCAGTTCTGGGTTGTAGTTCATTCCAGATATAGTCAAGCTGATGACTAGGAATAGCCATCACAACATCATTTGATTCCGCAGATGAAATTATCCTTAACTGTAATGTCTAAACACACTGTCTGGTGATAGGTCTGTTGTCTCTTACCTTTGGATCCAAGTGAAGAAACAGTCTACCACTGCAAGGTCTTAACCAAGATTTAGTGGTTTCTTGTATTTGGGTCATAAAGAAAGAAAACAAAAATGATTTCCTTTTGATTTTTCATTTATTATTTTTTTAAAGATTTGTTATTTATTATACGTAAGTACACTGTAGCTGTCTTCAGACACCCCCAGAAGAGGGCATCAAATCTCATTACAGATGGTTGTGAGCCATCATGTGGTCACAGGGATTTGAACTCACAATCTTTGGAAGAGTAGCCGACTCTCTTAACCGCTGAGCCATCTCCCCAGCCACTGGTTTCTTTTTTATATGATTAGGAACTGCTGTGGTGCATGCAACCAAGCCTGATGACCTGAGTTGAACCCCTGTGACCCATGCAGTGGAAGGAGAGAACCAATATTTGTATATAACAAAATAACATTTTATAGAACAAAGCTGTCTATTTTTATTATCTGTGTTATCAGTTTTGTATTAGATAATTTAGTCAACTTTTAAAGACAAATTTCACATTTTTTTTTTTGTGTATGATACCTCGTACTTTAGTAAGCCAGACAAAACTGTGTAGCAAGCTGGCCTATGGGCAAATTATATACACAATCCAGTCACTCAGGAGTCAGCTGCTGGTGGTGGTAATATATGTTGCATTTATAGTTGTCTCTCCTTTTATGATGTTCATAAAGGGAAGGAGTCTAGTCCCATTATCAAAGGTTACCTCAGTGTAAAGAGGATCAGAAGAAAATGTGGCTTGGGGACTTCCCATTAAAAACAGCAGACTGAACACACACACTTTTTTGTCCCCTCCATAGAAACTTATCAGATCATAAAGAATACAAAAGAGAAGGACCAGAAAGTAAACCAAGAAATGAGCAATTATGAGACCCAGCAAACAGAGTCCAAGCAAAGCACACTGAAGGAAAAAAAGAACAAATGGGGTTTGCTTTAGGAAGAGTGGCCAGTCCACACCCCAAAGGAGAAGCATTAAAATACAGAAGTTTGACAAAAATGCAAAAATAACAGATCTTTTGATGTTCATGAAGTTTATGGACATTTTATGACTCTGTTATGACTCTGAGGAGAGGGAATACCTGTAAGTATACAGAAAATTAAACCAGCCTAGTATAAGAGAATAAGTAGCTATAGGAGAAAGGGAAAAGAAACATTAGAGATGTCACTCAGCTCAACAGCAAATATAAATGTAGTCATAATGGAGTAATTACAGTAACTGATTTAAGTAAATTTTTGAAGTAACTGTATGGGATGGATGGGGAGAGAAATGGGCATTTATAGAAGGTAGCTTTGGTTAAAAAGAAAAAAAAGCTCAAGCTGCGCAGAGTTGTCCACACATTTAATTCCTTATAAATAGTTTATTGTATTTATTTATATGGAGTGGGATGGGAAGTGCCACAGAATGTGTGTGGAGGTCAGAGAGTTGGTTGTAGAGTTGTAGGAGTTGGTTCTTACTTCAGCCCTATGTGACCCAGGGATTGAACTCAGGATTTCACACTTTATGGCAAGAGGTTTTTTGGTTTGGTTGGTTGGGATGTTTTGTTTTGTTTTGTTTCTTTTTTTAACCAACTAAACCATTCCACCAGACCCCAAAGGCAACTCTACTTTAAAAAAGATTTATTTTTATAAGTTTTAATTATGTGACTGTCTATATATTAATGTGCATGTGAGTGCAGGTATTCAGGGAAGCCAGAGGCATCAATTCCTCTGGAGCTAGTTACAGGCGGTTGTAAGCATGGATATCAAGAACCTAACTTAGGGTCCTGGGCAGTTGCAGAATATGATCTTAACTGCTGAACCATCTCTCTAGACCCTCTCTAGGGCAATTTTTCAAAGAATAATTTTCAATAGAAATTTGAAACATTTACTTCCCACGTTAATAGATCTGAAATGAACCTGAGGTCTAAATGATGCATGAGTCAAAGACAGTGTTGTAGGACCACTTAGAGGCCCAAATTAATCATTTCTTGGGACTCTTGTCTGTCTTTTCTGTTTGTCTGAAAGTTTTTCTAGGGCAGTGCCAGCATTTCACGCCTCTTCACTTTCCTTCTAACATGCATCACCTTTCACACAGGACTTAGTGAATGAATTTATGAAGATGGTGGATTCTGGATCTACATGTTTAGAAAGAACCCTCAGTTAAACTTCTATCCTGGTTCTAATAGTCTTTGATATTCAGAAGGACTTTTAACTTCTATCCTCTGAGTCTGTTCTTAGAAAATCTGTCTCTAGATTAATTTGTAATATTAGATTGGGTATAAGATTTTAGAAAACAAAACTAATTAAACACTAGGATTGTAGGCAATTATGTTAGTGAAGTATTTTGGTCAAGATATTTTTCTTTAAATAATCATGATCAAATATGGTTTGGGTAAACATGGAGTTATTTATGTTAGACAAAGTACTTTATATTTTCTTGTTCCACTTTGAACATTAATCTAAAATAGGAAGAACATTAATATTCAAAATACATATTGTCTTTGGTTCTTTAAAAAAAATATTTTTAGAGTATAGTGTAGCAGTCAGAAAGTCATATGTACTTCAGTCCCAGGAGTAGTGTTACTGTTGATGCGAAACATCTTCTATTTCCATATAAAAAACCTTTCTCATTTATAATGAGGTGACAAGAATCAAATTCTAAAACACTAGATTAAAGTGGCTGAGCCTATCAGGAAAAAAAAAAAAAAGAATTCAGTGTGATCCCAATGTGTAATCCTTTCTAAAGAAATTTTGATATGCTAGCATATTTCTGGCTATGGTTTTGTGATCCTGGCCAAATACTTTGTGTGTCTTATGGGAAAGGCTCAGATGTTCCTGCCTCACTAGTGAGCTTTGATCAATTTCACTAAACCATCTATCCTGGGCTTTCAAACCAACAGTTTGTATTTATAAAGTGACCCAAGAAGTCAATGAACTCTGTGGTTTGACATTAACCACAATATTGTCATGTCAAATGGAATGTGCCAACTCATCCCAATCTGTATTCATGTCTTCAAAGCCACAGGAAGTCTATACACTCAGTCAATAAAGAGACTGTTGTTAACTTTGGGAATTTTGTATACTTCTTATCACTGAGTTTGAAATAGATTGAAAAGAACTCAATATATTCTGTAACTAGTCATTTTAAATTTAAAATAATATACTCATTTGCTAGTTAATCTTTGAATAAATCAATTTAAATATTAATCTCTCCTTAATTACTCTCCTTTTTTTTTTTTTTTTCAGACAGGGTCTCACTATGGAGCATAGAATAGCCCCCATTTTGGTATCCTACCTCCACATCCAAAGTACTGAGATTACAGGCCTGCACCACCTGGATGAATATTAATCTTAGGACTAAGACAGGAGTGAGCTCTCTATAAGCAGCTAGAATGATGACCCTGAGTAAATCATAAGCTAGTCACATAGGTCCCAAACCAAAATAGGTCTTTCTTGCCTGGATGAAAAGCCTACAGAAAGAGAAAAACTAATTGAGGGAGACAGTGGACAAAGAACACCATGACTCATGACTACTCTCATTATTGGATGAGCAACATCAAGTCACCTTTCTGACTGGGCTGAAAAGCTATGCAAAGGGTATGTAGACTACTCACTGGTTTGGCATGCAATCCACTCCAAGAATGACTACTCTCATTCTTTATCAAGAATGATAAAGATTATCTTGATGTTCATCTGTACTGGCTAATTTTGTGTGTCAACTTGACACAAGCTGAAGTTATCACAGAGAAAGGAGTTTCAGTTGAGAAAATGCCTCCATAAGATCTAGCGGTAAGGCATTTTCTCAATTAGTGATCAAGGGGGTAGGGCCCCTTGTGAGTGGTACCATCTGTGGGCTGGTAGTCTTGGGTTCTATAAGAAAGCAGGCTGAGCAAGCCAGGAGAAGCAAGCAAGCCAGTAAGAAACATCCCTCCATGGCCTCTACATCAGCTCCTGCTTCCTGACCTGCTTGAGTTCCAGTCCTGACTTCCGTTTATGATGAACAGCAGCATGGAAGTGTAAGCTCAATAAACCCTTTCCTCCCCAACTTGCATCTTGGTCATAATGTTTGTGCAGGAATAGAAACCCTGACTAAGACACCATTCCATTCTTGTTCTAAGTCTCATCCTCAGAAAGGTGCTAAACTAGGCTGTCTTTGTTTCTCTTTGTATTTCCATTTGAGAGTTTCTCTTTTTCTTAATATATCTACTTCATTTACTTTGCTTACTCTTTTTCGCATCTGCTTGTCTATTCTTCTTTGGCATGGACATGAACCTAGAATCCTCTGATTTGGGCAGTTTTGGTGACCTCCAGCATCCTAGCTCCCTGGGTTAAGATCACCGTGAGTTGACAAAGGCTCTGCTGCACTGAAGAACCACATCCCAACTGGTTGTAACAATATTATTGTGGTATGTTTCTCCTCATAAATGCATTTTTTAAATTCCCATGGCAAACCTTACAGTAGTGTCTCAACCTCTGGTATGGCTTACATTGTAAGAGTTGTCACAAAGCTTAGCTGCAGTAAAATTTCTACTGTATGGCAGAGGAAAATATTCTTTGTTAATGGTAAATTTGTGTGCATATATGTATGTACATATGTATGTATTCATGTAAGTATGTATGCATATAATGCATATATGTGCTTGAAGAACATAGAAGTTTATTTTCTCACACTGGAGAATAGCACTGGGCTGACTGTTTCCCTGAAATTATTTAAGTGATCGGATGTCTTCCATAAGCTAATATAAGCCGCTGCCAGGGTGCTGTTGCCATCTATGTGGGTAAGGCAGAACTAACTGCCTCTCCTCTAGTTTGCTAGGACACAAGGAAACATGTCCAGTTCAGGGCAAAGAGCTGGTCCTTTCTCTTCATGGTCCATGGCTACTCTAGTCTACAATGGGTGCTAGAAAACATGGTCTCTCATGGGAGTCACATGCCCAGGAATGAAGGGAAATATACTTGGTAGACTGCTAGCTATTTTCACCAAAACATCATTTTTTGATTTGCAGAATTATCTCCAAGATAAACAATTTGTTATTTCAACAAGCTTTCTTTTCAATTGATTCATAGCAATTTAAACCTGATTTCATATTCCATGAGAATGCTGTTTTACCATGCTACAAGAAAAGCAAAACTCCTATTTGTGAGCAAAGTACTCACCGACTGGAGCTCTTCTCTTATACAAAGCCATGTAGCTGAGCAGCCTTTGAATGAAGAATGCATTTTCCTCAGGGCCCAAAGATGAATGCTTACTATTTGGGAGAATATCAAAGAAACTGCAATAAATGGGAAAGCACTTTGGAGAGTGAAAAGCTTTCAATAAATGCAAGATTGTTATTATTACAGTATTATTATCATGGAAGTGTTAGTGGTCTGTTCATATAGGGTGTTACGTGTATTGGTTCAACAAGGGGTTAGGCTCCATAAAGGTGCTTTATTCTTCTCTTTGCACCTGTTTTCTACTCTGTCCTGCAGAGTAGATCTGCTAAAACAAACATGTTTTTAAAAGTGTGATCTGCTAAACAAACATGTCATGGTAAATATAACAGATTTGGGCACAAAAGAGAGTTATATAGTAAAATCTTATGTTCTTGGTATCACAATCAACTAGGTATGCAATTTTAGCTTCTATCTATAATTCATAAAAATTTTCTCTGATCTTAATAGATCAATTTCTTGAAAATTACTTCTTAAAAATATTTTGATTTTGAAACATGGTCCAACTATATTGTTCAGTCTGGCCTTGCACTCACAATCCTTCTGCTTCCATCTGCCAATGCTCAGGTTACTGGCATGTGCTGTAATGCTTGCTCACAAATTACATTTCTTTCTTTCTATTTTTTTTTTTTCCGAGACAGGGTTTCTCTGTGTAGCCCTGGCTGTCCTGGAACCCACTCTGTAGACTGGACTGTCCTCGAACTCAGAAATCGACCTGCCTCTGCCTCCCAAGTGCTGGGATTAAAGGCGTGCGCCACTACTACCCGGCTACATTTATTTCTTACCACTTATTTTTATCATTACCATTTACCTTTGGTGTGATACTGGCTTTTTCATCCAGCATTCTTACAAATGTCTGGAATATTCTAAAGAGAAGTAACTTCCATTTTCCCACAGTACTTCTCTTGAAGGGTACTCCGGACAAAAGGAACTTGTTTGTCCTGTGGCTGTGTCCAGTCTAGTAGGTGTGATGAGGCATGTAAGTTTTTACCCATGTATTTTTTTCCCCCTGCAGTATGTGCTATAGTTATTGAAACCAGTGTGATTATTGCCAAACAGTAAATCTTTGCTATAACTGCCTATGATTTTTGTTTGTGCAATATTTGTATGGACTTTTCTCCCAATCCCCAGGAAAATTAAATGAATGAATGGAAAAGAGGCTTTACAGTAATGATTATACCACAAGAATGCGTGAGAAAATAAGACAGTCTTAGGAGAGTGGGTTATTTAATTTTTTGAATGAGGTAATCTTTACATATAAGAAACCACGAAGCATGAAGAAACACTTATCCTCAACGACTTCAATTTCCAGTCTTAGAATAATTCGATCAAGCCAACCAGATGCAGAGGAAAGGCTGGTTTACCTGTCCACCGACAAGCAAGCTCTCAGTATTTCCTCAGCCTATCAGATGTTTCTCAGGCTAATTTGGCACGCTATTCCTATTGTTTTTTCAGACGTTTGTCCTCTACAAATATCTCATTTTTGCAAAGGAAGTCCATAGAGAGGATTATGGTAATCTTTGTTCCTGATTAAAATTTCTCTGCTTTGTGTTTTGTTTTTTGTTTTCTTCTTCCATGGTGTTTTAATCCACATTCTATGGTTCTGTGATTAACTTTGAGTGTGGACCCTCAGTGTAGGGTCTATGAGCCCTAACTGAACATGCAGACTGCCGCTTTGTTTCATTAGCAATTTTTGCAGTTACATGAATGCCCTCGCCCTCTATTTTGTTCCCTGAGCAAAAGAATTTTCTTTCCAGTTCTTTCTTACTTGAGTTGGTCTTTTTCTGAGGGGTGACTTTTGCGGACTTTGGAAATCATAGAATTGATCAGTGATTCATAAGAACGATTTCCTTGTGTCCTCACAATTAAAATACGCGGTGTCATTTCGTCGTCCACAAACGCAGGCGGGACGGTGGTGGTGTTAAGATTACTGATTAGTTCCGCAGCCTTGCGCAGCACCTCCCGCCTGCACCTCGAATGGGCCGTAAACTTGAAAGCCTCTCTGGGCTGCCGGGTGAGGCTCCCCTCTAGGCACTAGGAACCCGGCGAGCCACCCCGGAATGAGAAAAAGAACTTAAGAGGATTAAAACAAGAAAGGACGAATTCGGAGTCCTGGGAGGTGATGCCAGTCAGGGGCTCTGAATGCTTAAGAAAAATTTCCTTGGTCTTTGCTGGCCACGGGGCGGGGCTCCCTTCTCCTGGAGTGGCATCCCCGGAGGGAGGGCAGCCACCACCACCTCTCCTATCCGGACAAGGGTAGCTTTGGCTAGGAAAGAGTCAGGCGGGAGGTAGGAATTTATCCCATAAGCCAATGGATGTTCAGCTGTGCCTGTCAGCTGCTCACTGTACAGCTTCCAGAAAAGACTGAAGGAAGACCAGGCCCCATCGGTCATTTGAATGAAAATTTTAGTCTTAAAGTGTTTGGTCTGAACCCTGTCTCGAAAAACCAAAACTAGAAACAAAACAAAAACAAACAAACAAACAAACAAACAAACAAACAAACAAAAAGTGTTTGGTCTGTTTTGATCATACTCGATTTCTGTTTGCTTTTATTTTTGAAATAGTGTCTCATTCTGCAGTCCAGCCTGGTCCCTGTGTAGCCTGTGGATCACCTGGGGTTACTGGAGTGTTCCATGAAACCTGGCTTGCTCACATTTGAATTTATAGTACACCCCATGAATAAGTCGCCATTAGTTTTAATTTCACTTTTTTTTTCGTGACTCTGGGGATGAAATCCGGAGCTCACGTGTGCTAGGTAAGACTCTATCAACAAACTACAATACTAGGCCCTACAGAATTCCAATTTAGAGAGAGAGAGAGAGAGAGAGAGAGAGAGAGAGAGAGAGAGAGAGAGAGAGAGATTGTGTGTTCCTAAAGTATGACTCTAATATTCATACATCAGATAACAGATAGGTAAAAAATATTCCAAATTTTAAGTAGGCCTAACTGTTCATCAAGGAGGTAAGAAGTTTATTCTAAAAAAAAAAAAAAAAACCCAACAACAAGGGAGAAATTTGCTGAGCTTTGTGGCACAGGTCTATAATATCAGCTACTTGGGAGACTGAGGCAGGAAGATTGCAAGCTCATGCCAGCTTGGGCAACTTAGTGATAACTTCTCTAAAAAATGCAAGATTTAAAAAATTCAGATAATTGCTCAGTGGTAGAATGCTTGCCTAGCATGCACAAGACCCCAGGTTCAACACCTAATACTATCCAAACCAGAATAGAAATTTGCCTATAATTTGCTTAACAATGGTCTCAAATACTGTAATCGAGGCTGATACACAAAAAAACCGCATAGCATTTTAATGTACTACAAAACCATTTTTGAAAAGGTGAGGCGTAAGTGAAGAGGTAATTACTAAACACGGTCCTTCAATAATAGGAGAGCATTAGGGTAGGGACCAAGCAATTTCATAGTAGCCTACAACTGAAGAGATTCACAGAGGGAACAAATATAACCTGTCACTCTAACATAGTACACATGTTTGTCTACAGGACATGAGCAGTGCCACCAGGTTTTCAGCCAATAGGAGAGCATGCTTTTGAGAAAGTGCTTTGTGCTTGGGAAAGTCCTGAGCCTATGCTAAACAGCGAAAGACTTTTTTTTCTTTCTTCTTTTTCTGTTGTCTATTCTGCTGCTCAGGAATTCAAGGAGGCGAACAGGTATACTGTCCTTCACAGCAGTACCCAAAAATGGATGCTTTGAGGAGCCATTAACCTGGCAACTCAATGCCATCAAAACTACCTACCATAGCAATTGAGTCTCATAGCTGTCAATCAAGGTGAAAAGAAGCATGGGTCAAGTCTTTTTTTTAAATTACATTATTTACTTTAGTATGTGTATATATACACCTACCCCACAATTTTCATGTGGGTGTCTAAGGACAACCTGCAGGAGTTGGTTCTCTTTTTCTACACGTGGGTTCTGAGGATTAAACTCAGGACATCAAGCTTGGGAGTGGGTGCCCTTTATCTACTGACACATCCCATCAGCCCCAAAACAAGGTTGAATGTAAAAAAAGCAATCATTGGGAGAGGGTTGTTGCTGCCCTAGGCGACTACATTACCACGAAACCCCACTCTAGGTAAAATTTCTTAAGAGTTGCATTCAGAATGATTGTTCCTGAGTCCTGATTCTGGTGGGGGTGCTTAAGATGGAAGAGAACCTTGAGGCAGACAAAGCTCCTGAGGATGCCAAAACAGACAGGCTCTGAGGCTACTGAGATGGTTTGTCACCAAGCCAGAGGAACTGAGGTGGATCTCTGGAATCTACGTTGTGGGAAGGACAGAGCAGATTCCCACAGGTTGTCCTCTGGTTTCCAATCCTAGTGTTTAGGACTAAGTCCAGCACTGATGGGAAAGCATGCCATTGACAAGGACTCTGTTCCACAAACACAAAATACATAAACAAATATAAATTACAATGATAAAGAATGAAAGGACAGGCTCTTTCGGGGGATTCAGAAGTCCATGACCCCACAGGACTGGCAAGCCTCATTGATCAGTGACGTAGGAAACTACCTTGGATTATTTTTAATGACCTGCTTACTATCTATGTCTAGCTTATGATGTCAATTTGCTTGACAGTCATAGGGCATGGTGGTGTTGTCCGGGTAGAGGTTCCAAAGTCCTCAGCTTGGTATAGATAACTGACAGAAAAAGTAGGTGTTATCGGTGGGTGTTGCTTAGTGGGCTCCTGAGGCTGAGTGTTGCTGGTGGGGTTTCCAATCAAACCTGGAGCATCTCAAACCCACTGCTGACTAACACATCTGCTGTTGACTTCATGCCATTCCCATTTTGTAGGGTTTCCTTCCAGCTCATTCTGCTTCAGCCTCAGCACCTTCTCCAGGAACATTCTTGCCCCAGCTGCCTCCATCTATCTGTAAGTCTCAGCTACAATGCCACTTTCCCAGAGAAGCTTTCTGGAGCTAAGGTAGCAATCTTTCCATCTCTCATCCTCCAGTTATGGTCAAACCAGTATCTTTCATTCTCTGCATAACATTTACCACCCTTTAGAAAGTGTATTATCTTTTTTAAAAAAATGTATTTATTTTCTGTGTATGAATACACTGTTGCTGTCTTCACACACACCAGAAGAGGGCCTCGAATCCCATTACAGATGGCTGTGAACTACCATGTGGTTGCTGGGAATTGAACTCAGGACTTCTGGAAGAGCAGTCAGTGGTTAATTAAGAAAATGCCTTACAGCTGAATGTCATGGAGGTATTTCCTCAAGGGAGGCTCCTTTCTCTGTGATAACTCCAGCTTGTGTCAAGTTGACACACAAAACTAGCCAGTACACCCCCAGCACCAAAAACAGTGCTAGACCTTATGTAACATTGTAATTCCAGAAACCAATACAGGCTTGATACTTAGTAGAAGCCTAGTAAATGTTTAGTCAATAAAGGAATGAAAAAATTAGTGCACAGGCTGAAGCTTTCCTTGCGTTAACATCCCATCTTTGCTTTTCTCAGACTATTACATGTTCAGGCTACTCATTTTCTAGACCATTTTAAACTAAATCTGATATATTAATGATCTCAGATTCACCTTCTTAAATGGAGGTCACCAGCTCAGCTCTGGGTTCTCTTGGTTCCAAAGCTGATCAAGGAAAAGAGTCTAAGAGACCATGTTGAGTCCTGAACCCTGGAATCTTGTGCCCCAGTGAATGATCTTAAGCCTGCAGTGTCCTGAGGTCTGAGCTCTGCTCTCTTCTATCATTCCAACATTTAGGACTTTGCTTGTCATGTGTCCTAACACCTTCTGTCTCCCCAGCATGGAAAAGACAGCATACACAGGCAAGGACTGTCCCACATGCAGAAAGCTCAGGGACAACCATCTGCGATCCACTGGCTCTCTCCCCTTCCCAGCTTTTCTGCTTCAACCCAAGTTAATTACTGTGTGACAATCTAGAAAGTTCTGACAGTTTGGAAAATGCAATGCATTGCACTTTACTAAGTAGGAAGGCCTCCTTTTGGAGGAAGGGAACCAGTAGATAGTGAATCATTTTTGAATGGCTAGAAGTTTTTGGTGTTACAACTAGCATTTCTTGTGCTGTACAACTCTTATTTTCTTAAAAAGATATTGATCAGCTGATTATTATTCAATACACAGTCTTTCCATGTAACCCTAGCTGGTTTGGAATTCACTATGTAGCCCAAGTTAGCTTTGAGCTCATAACCATCCTGCATCAGCCTACCAAGTTTGGTCAGCAATGTGAAATCAGAAATTTCAGTATCAGCAAGTTCTAGGGTTACAAGAAGACACAACCTACTAAGCCTTTATAGTTTGGTTTTATATTTTTAAGTGTGTGTGTGTGTGTGTGTGTGTGTGTGTGTGTGATACACACATGTGAAGGTTTGAAATGTATCATCTTGTTCATTTAATGAATATTATATTGAGCCTGCTAAGCAAGTGCTCTACCAATGAACCACATGCCCAGTTTTAAATCTCCCATTTTTTTGCATTTTGAAAAGTACCTAAATGTAATAATACATATGCATAAAGAAAATCAAAAGAGAATATATTTATCATTATTTGCAGTTCATGCTTGATTTTTTTATTGATACAGTGTTATAAAAAATTTCAAGTCTGCAGTTTAGAGCCGAAGAACCATATAGAAGCCTTCCCTGAGTGAACGATAATGACTTTTTTCTGATTGTCTGTAAACAAAAATAGCTGTAAACAGGAGCACATGCTCTTCAGACTTTAATTGGTAAGAGAGTCAGGGCTGGCTTAGATTCATCTTCAGGCAGGCCATTGGCACTAGATATGGTGAGAGTCTGCCCAAATGAGTGTGAGTACAGACGTGGCACTCTGTCAGCAATTTGTTTAGCATGCTTACACACTTGTTGTGAGATGTAGCCTAGGTTAGCATTGAACTTACAGTATGTAACTTACCACAAAGTGGAAGATAACCTTGAGTCCTGAGTTTTCTGCCTCCCCTTCTGAGAGTGAGATTACATGCATATCCCACCATGCTTACATAGCACTCTTTCCTGAAGCCAGACCCTGACTATGAAAAACCTAACAAATTGACTTTTTTCATCTTGATGCTGTCTGTGGGAATCATTATTGGGAGGAGCTAGACCTCACACAGCAGTGTCCTGTCACTGCTTCAGCCTACAAGAAGGGAATCCATTTGGCTTCCTCATTCCTGAGCTCTGGGCAAACAGTGTTGGCTATAGGCACTTTGCCCCAGCAGAGTACTAAGTGCATCATTAGGAGCTGCACATGCTTGTGGGGAAAGGCATACTTCAATAAGTGCAGTGAAATCTCACTGAATTGTTCCAAAGCAATTTAGGCCTTTTATTGCACTTCACTACTGGAGAATTTCAGTATAAGCAACTCCTTTAAGGAGGAGTACTTCAGCGAGCTCACTCCATGGAAAGCACTTTACGTGGCTCTGGACTCTTAAAGCATTAGCCTTCTTTCTTTTAATTGATCAGGAATTTTTCATTGGTGTTAAAGTTCTATAAGATTGGAAATCAGAAATACTAAACTATGTCCTTCTTGCAGGTGGTATGATGTAAATAAAAAGAAAGCCCTGGAGAATGCTTTCCTTCTCCGCTTTAATGCTTTTGATTTTCTATAAAGTGTTTTAAGTGGGTGCTGTGATAAATACCCTATGCAAGCGTATTTTACTATCTGATGTCCACACCATCAGTCCTGGGGTGACTGGGTAAGTCAATTCATTGTTACTTATATGTTTATACCCACCTCTGACCCTTTAGGTTCTTGAAGGGGGTCAGATAATTCCTGAAGCATTTTTACTACTCTGGTTTATGGAGAAGGCAAGAGGTAAGGCTACAAACCAGAGACGTTTCTCCACAGAAAGGAGCAGAAGCACTAATGGTGGAATCAGAGTCTGAGGTGACAAAAAAAGGATTCAGGTGATGGGGAGTGAGAAAAGAGCTCAAGGATTTCAGAGCAAGAGAGAAGAGGTCTAGACTGAAGGGAGTGATTAGAAAACTATGAGACTTTCCCTGCAGAGCCTCCAGTAAAGCCAGTTGCTGCTCAGTGCTTCCCGAGTGTCTCTATGCCTTTTTGTTCCTGGTGTCTTTGTGAGGGTGGCTTTAAAGCCTCCTTGGGAATGGAAAAGACAGATAGACCTCGTAGAGTCTGGGCCAAAATAAGAGTGAAGTACCCAGAGATAGAGTGAGGTTGGCTAGGTGGTGTGCTGAGGATGTAAAGAATATTTTGATCATGGCTGTCATTTAAAATTTTCTGTACATGGTGATGATAAAAAGTGTGTGTGTGTGTGTGTGTGTGTGTGTGTGTGTGTGTGTGTGTGTGTGTGTGTGTGAGAGAGAGAGAGAGAGAGAGAGAGAGAGAGAGAGAGAGAGAGAGAGAGAGAGAGAGAGATGAACATGTGGATGTACATGGGGGGATGGCAGGAATCCTGCTCTGGACTTTCTGCCTCTCTGCTTTATCCTATTGAGACAAAATCTCTCACTGACCCCAAGCTCTTGTTGTGTGGCTAAGCTGGTTAGCCAGCAAGCTCCAGGGATCCACTGGTCTCTGCTGTCCTCAATGTTTGGGTTCCAGGTATACAGGGACATGCCTCACTTTCACATAGATGCTGGAGATCCAAGTTCAAATCCTCATGCTTGCACAAAAAACACTCTTACCCCCGGAGCCATCTCCTCATCTTCTAAAATGGACTGATTTTTTTTTCCATCTCAACACTAAAGATCAAATCTAGAACCTCTCATGTATTAGACATCCTCAACTCAGTAAATTGATTCTAATTTATTTTTAAATTTTCATTTCATTTATTATTGTGTGTAAGTAGAGTGTATATATGTGCCTCAGCATGTGTGTGGAAATCAGGGGACAACTTTATGAAATCACTTCTCTCTTTCCACCTTTAGGTGGGTTCTAGGGATCAAACTCGAGTTGTCAGGCTTGTGTAGCAAACATTTTATCTCACCAGTCCTGTTTATTTTTTATTATAGTAATACATTTGTTCTTCATATGCCCCCTGATTGAAGGGCAATTGCCTCTGACACCCATGCTTTTGATCTGCCATTAAAAAAATTATTAAAGTGACTGCGGAACAGTTAAGCAGTAAAGTGTTTAGCTAGCACTACATACATACATATATACATACATACATACATACATACATACATACACACACACACACACATACACATAGTTGTAGCTACTAAATCAGAGGTTTGCCATTTTCCCAGATTAGAAGACATAGCAGGTACTTAAAAGACCAAGGCACTTCCAAATCCCTTGTGACTATAAGCTTCATCTGTAGCAGTTCTGTTTATATCAATAAATTTGGACTTCAGACCTTGTGTATGCCAAGCAAGTTCCCTACTGTTGAGCTTCTTCCCCAGGCTTCTTTATACTTTGCACTTTGAGACAGGTTATCAATAATTTGCTGAGGGGGGCCTTGAAATCATCTTACAGCTCATGCACACCTTGAGTTTACCCTCTTGCCTCAACCTCTTGAGTAGCTAGGATTACAGGTCCAGTGATAACTATTTTTCTGCAATCCTCTGGTGGCTGCAAGTCTTCAATACTACAGCTGATTAAATGTAAAGAGGTTAGAATAATAGGGTTTTGAAGGTAGGGTTTTGTCCTTTCTTCCTCCTCCTTTCTCTCTTTGCCTCATTTCATGGCTGCTTGTCCTGTCTTGCTGCCTTTTCTCTCCACACCTAGAACAGTCAGTGAAGAGTCTGGGTTTGTTATCATGGGCCTTCAGCTGGTGGCAACACCCTGGCTCTTACTTCACTGCCAGTCAGATTCAAGTTTAACTAGAAAAGAGAATGAATGAAAGAATGAAAGTAAGACCACAAAATGACATTAGTCACTTGTTTCCAGGCCTCTGTCACCCTCCCTTTCAGTGTCTTTGCCTGGGGAGTATTAACAGGAAGATTGCTTTGATGAAAACTTAGATTCTCTTAATGCAGTAGGGAACTGTTGGATTACTGAAGCCATAGTTCTGTTGCTATGTTGTGTTTGTACCTGGGTTGCTACAGCTTTGTCATGCAGAAGGGAGGTAGAGAGCTACTGTAAACCCAGATTCCTTCCTCTGAGTCTTAGGCAGAGTTGTTTCGGTACCACACTTTTTTTCACTGTGGGGTAGTGGTTGGCCACAGGTTGCATGCTCTCACCTTCTGATGGATCTTCCCAAGCTCCAGCCTGGGCTACCTCAGCTGGGTATGGCTGATGGCCTGAAGCTCATGAGTGGGTGCCAAGGCACAACATGCCCATTTTCCTTCCTCATGTCAGGTTTAGGTTCCCCTTGACCACATGTAAATAATTGTGAGTCACAACGGGAACAGAGCTCCTCAGACTCTCTGTAAAGAACCAGACAGAATATAGTTCACTTTTTTCAGGTGACATAGACTCTGCCACAGATATCCAACTTGGTCCCTGAAGGGTGAAACCAACCTGTTCAAGTAAAGTTTATTTGTAAAATGAAATGTGAATTTGTATTGTTTTACAATCATAAAACATTTTCATCTTTTAATTTTTCCTCAATCCCTTTTCTTCCTTTTTTGCTGTTTTCTTTTCTTTTCTTTTCTTTTCCTTTGATGGTGACAGAGGTTTGCTATGTAGCCCAGGGTAGACTGAAACTCAATAGGTAGCCCAGGTTGACCTCAAACTCGAGATCTTCTTGCCCATCCCAGTCCCTCAAGAGCTAGAATTATAGGCATACAGTACACATCTACACCCAGCTTCCCCAATCATTTTCAGATCTTAGACTGCAGGTTGTACAAAATAGCACAGTAGAGTGGATTTGATCTTTGGACTGACGTTTGCTGGTCATGACCTAGAATGATTTTTGCTATGAATTCTGTGCATCTCAAATTCAACAGTTCACAACTACCATTTAAACCTAGCAAGAATGCCCCGTGGGTAAAGGCGCTTTTGCCAAGCCTAATGATCTGTCTTTAATTTCTGTGAACCACATGGTGGTCCCTGAAAGTTTTCCAAATGTTCACACATGTACCATGGCACATGAGCACCCACACCCACTCATAGAGATTCTAAAATCCATGCAGGCTTACATTTGGATGCTTGAACCCCAAGATGAGGGAATTCCACTTGATGGTGCTGAGATTGTTCCCTAGAAGTCTTTCCTACTGGCTCTTTACTGTTCTGTGGGTTTAGTAGTCAGCTTACTATTCTTTATAGCCGTTAATTCAAATTTGAAAATAGCATTTCCTTTTAAGAAAATTGAGAAATGTCCTCTGTATTCAGCTGAATGTCTTCTCTAGCCTTAGCCTCCATTCCTATAGAAGTTTGGATCCCAGGATTCTCTTTTCTGTCTTGAGCCAATGTGAACATTTCAGTCTAATATGGTGACATTTCTGTTTGTACAAGTGACTTTAGCCTTCTGAGAGCCTCCTAGAAATGTAGGTTCCTTTAGTACCACAGAAGCTCATCCACAATGCTTACTGTGAAAGGCTCCTTTTTGCCATGGTGTGTCAGCCTGCTGATGAACATAACCTTCCAAGCCTTAAAAGCCACTTTTGTCTGAAAGCATTAACCACAACCTCAGAGATTTCAGAGTTCTTAACAAAGGAACTTACAGTCACACTATGATTTGATCTTTACCCTGAAGCCATTTCTTATGTTGACAATTTTTTTTATTGACTGGGGAGATGGAAGATAAGGAACAATGTACTTTCTTTTCAGCAAGTTCTGGCCCCTCACTACTTCCTTAAGTGTATCTGTCCTTACTAGTACCTTATGATGGATGGCTAAAAGAAGCCAATTAATATGTCTGACTTTCAGTGAGGCCATCACATTCACCCAATCCAGAAGTTTATTAGTTACTATCAGTGATGTTTTCCTAAATTGTCCCACAACTAACTCACTCAGAATGTTGTGTTCTCTAGCCTGCTGCAGTTTTGTTACCAAGTTGTCAACATCAGTGTGCCCACTGTTTTGTGTAGCCTTCATCAGCCACCTGATTCTAAAGCCATAAGACTGTTTTCTGTTGTTGGGGTTTTTTTTTTTTTCTTTTTTAAAGAAGTATGCCACCTCTAAGTACTAGTTTCTGTATTAATTGTCTATCTCTGAAAAATAAAGCCTTAGGATAAGAAGCATAGATGGGTGAGTAGGTAGATAGATAGATAGATAGATAGATAGATAGATAGATAGATAGATAGATAGATAGATAATAAATATGGTTTAGAGAATTTGGGTGGATTATGTAGGAAGGAACTTCCACTGGTCTTAGAGTCAGGTTTGATGTGCCACTTTGGCTTTTAGTACTTAGCTTAAAAGCTAGGCTTCAGGTGTTAAATGTGTGACTGAGTAAGGTGTCACATGCTTTTCATTACTGGACTTGATAGCCTGAAGCTAGGGCTTGCTTCCACAATGGTAACAACAGAGGTTCCAAGGTCAGCCACGGAGGGTCAGCCTCAATATAGAAATCCCCTCGCATAGCATTGACTACTGTTTCATTGGTTAAAACCAGTTACATAGCCAAATTGAGATACATGTGAGTGTAGGTGGGACTCATCCATTTGCTTATATACTGGGAGCTCATGGTTTGGGGGAGCTGTGAACAAAGTTGGGCCCATGAATATAACGATCTTCTTCTGAGCTTACTTTAAGAAGAATAGACTAAGATGTGACACACAGGAAGCCTGCCAAGTCTTGGAGCGCCAGCAGAGGGGCTGCGAACTTGGAAAAGAGTCATCAGGTTTGCTTCATTTGTGAGCTTGAGTGTAGGTTTTGCTATTGGCTGATACAAAGAGGAAATCTAAATTGTCTTGAAACCAGTTGTGATGGCTATTCATGGTTGTCAACTCGATGACATCTGGAATTAATTAAGACCTAAAAATGGGACACATCTCTGAAGGATTTTTGCTTCATTTGAAGTAGGAAGATCCACTTCTAGTCTGGGTATTTGGGGTAGGAAGACACGCCTTTAATCTAGATCTTTTGAAGTGGGAAGATCACTTCTAGGCTACACCTTCTGCTGTATAAGGACATGGAAGAAGGAAGATTTTGCTCTTTGCCTGTTTGTTTTCACCTTGATACAAGTCCATTTCTTCACTGGCATTACAGCCTACTTCCTCAGGATTCAAGTGTATACTGAAGACCAGCTGAGACATCCTTGTGGACTGAAAAATTATGGGACTCTTAGGCCTTCCATTCATAGACCGCCATTGTTGGATTAGTCTGACCATGGCCTATAACTCATTTTAATATATCCTCTTTCTATATTTAGAGAGAGATTCATTCTATAAGTTCTGTTACTCTAGAGAATCCTGGCTAATATACTGTTAAATAAATATTATTGCATATAAAGACTATATAGATTTCTGCAGGTACTTTTGAGGGCTAAGCAATAAAGGGAATAGAAAGAAAGGCTTTTGAAACAAATAAATACAGCGGACCAAGCAGAAGAAATAAATACTAATCAATTTTAAGGGATATTGTATAGGTTAACAGATACCTTGCTAATACCCTGTTATAGAGTATATCAATATCTCCTTTAGAAATTGAAAAAAAATTAGCATTAATGAAAAATCAAAACCATTTCCTTGAGCCAGTAAGATGGCTCACTAGGTAAAGGTGCCAAATCCTGATGATCTGAGTTCAATCCTTGGGAACCACATGGTGGAAGCAGAGAACTTACTCCTGAAAGTCATCCTTTGTCTTCCACAAAAACACCGAAGCATACGTGATTCCCCAAACATGTACATACAAAATAAATGCAAACAATTAAATGTGATTTAAAAGTTGAAAGAGAAAGGCATATTTGAAAATCATCTCAGGCATTCACATTGTGACTCTTAGTATACTCCCAAAGTGGGTAGCTATGTCAAAAGTAAGTAAGAAACTTTGGCTATATAATTTGGAGCATAGACAGACACATCAGACTAAGCAGAGAACAAAACTCATTTTAAAAAATGCTCTTTATTAGCCAGCCGTGGTAGTACATGTCTATGCTATCAACACTAGTGTGGTGGTATGAATAAGAATGGCCCTATAGACTCCCATGTTTGAATACTTGGTTTCCAGTTGGCAGAACTATTTGGGAAGAGTTGGGAGGTGTGGGCTCCCTGCAATGGGTGTGCTTACAGGGACAGACTCTGAGGCTTCCAAAGCCTCCTGCCATTCTCAGTGTGCTCTGTCTACCTCTGCCTGAGATGAGAGATCTCAGAAGTTCCCATGGCCATGCTTCACTCTGAAGTCATGAACTCTCATCCTCTGGAACCATAAGGCCAATTAAATGCTTTCTTTTATAAATTGCCTGGATCATAGTGTTTATTGAAGTAATAGAAAAGTAAATAAGACAACAAGGTAAGCTGAAAATGGAGAGTTTGAAGCCAGCTTAGAAGACTTGAGGGAGATCCTGCCTCAAAAGGAAAGAAAAAAAAAAAATCAATATTGACACTGTACTTCAATGTTAAGAAAAAAGCTAAAAGATTCACTAAATTTGAGAAGCATAATTTCTTCTTAGCTTCTATTTTTTTTTCTTCCTTCATGATAGTCTCTGTGACATGGTTTGCAATAGTCCTTGATAAATTATTTCTCCTCTGTTGGTGAAATGAGCCAATTCAAGCCAGATTAGAATATATTAAAGACCAGGCTTATTGGGAAGCTGACAGTAGGCAAGTTCACTGGCCCCAAGGACTGAGGCCAGGGAACTCTGCATGAGGGGTTGTGGTGGGGAGAGAAAGGACTTGCTCACAAAAAAAGAAGACAAGGAGAAGAAGAGAGAGGGAGAAAGAGAGGGGGGAGGAGGAGGAAGAGGAGGAAGAAGAGGAAGAGAAAGGAAGGAAAGAAGGAAGGAAGGAAGGAAGGAAGGAAAGAAAGAAAGAAAGAAAGAAAGAAAGAAAGAAAGAAAGAAAGAAAGAAAGAAAGAAAGAAAGAAAGCAAGCTAGCAAAATGTCTGGATTATATAAGGAGGAGCCTCTGGAGCAAGGGCAATGCAGCCTCTGGGCTAGAAAGTTCAAAATTGGGGGCAGGGTATGCCAGGTAGGAACTGAGGAATGCTGGGAGAACCTGGAGGCCAGGTCTGCTTTGATATGTAAATTATGCACTCAATCCCTTGTCCCAGATAGAAACCAAATAGTCCTCCATTTACTTTTTGCTTTGAAAGTGTCAAACGTAAAACTAAGAAATGTATAGAACAATGAACACCCGTATACACTTCACTTAGGGTCCCCAAATGGAAGAGCATTTTCTGGTGTTTGATCCATCTGTCATCTATGAGTCTATCCCTCTATCTTTATGTCCATCCATCTGCCTAGCTGTCTTCAACTGTCTCCAGGTATCCTGATTCTTCATCTCTAAATACTTACAGTGTATGTCCTTACATTGTCCTGTGTACTAACAGATTAAGGAAACCCAAGACTCTCAATTTCAAAAAATTTAAGCTCAGTCCAACAATGATCATGTAAAATAAGTTTATATTCAATTTTACCATTTGTCTCAATAATGTCCTTTAGAGAAAAGTAAACACAAACAAGGAAAACCAAAGCTCCTTTTCTCCCTCTCCAGCATTAAACTGAATTACATCTTGTACTTAACTGCTGTCTTTTTTAGTTTCTTCTGTGTGGGTGAAAGAGGTTTTGTGTGTGTTTGTGTGTGTGTGTGTGTGTGTGTGTGTGTGTGTGTGTGTGTGTGTGTGTGTAGGTCAGAACTTAAACCTGAGCATCTTTTTCTATTGATCTCCATTTAATTTTCAGAGACAAGATCTCTTGCTGAACCTGGAGCTCACCAAGGGGCCAGGCTGCCAGGTCACCAAGTGGATCTGGCTGTCTCTGTCTGTCTCCATCCCTCCCTGGTACCATGGGTACAGACGTGTGCTGCCATGCTCAGCATTTGTGCGAGTGATATGGATGTGAATACAGGTCCTCACACTTGTACAATAGCATTTTACACACTGGGTCATCTCCCTAGCCGCTCTCGTCTATCTAAGTTGCACCAGCTCACCAATCTTTCTAGTGGTCACAGTTTTGTAGAGGGCAGGCAAATTGTCCTGTATGAGTCTCTCAGTCGGTGCTCACTTTCCCATGGTGAGAGATTAGGGTGATAGCCTAAGTGGACACATTTGTTTCATTGTATCTTCATGGAGTTTCATTGTATCTTCATGGAGGTGGGTCCTTTTCACTGTGTCATATCACCTGGCATTTTAGCATGGTCTTGGTAAAACTAACCTCACAACTCTTAAGGGCTTGCCTGCTATTGTTTCTAAAGACATTGTTCTCTTCAGTAATTTATTTGCTACAGAATAAATTAAGTTATTTCTTTCGTGTATTTCTGTCAGGGAGAAGGGAGGCTGGCCAGCATAGCTGCCAAGCATTGAATTTTCAAAATTTGGATCGAATGTAAGTAATTAATAGAGATTATTTTTTAAAAACAAGCTACTATGGGAATGGATCCATCTTTAGACAAAAGGGCAAAATGTTATTATAGGTAATTAATTTGGAGAGGCAAAAAGACTATACTTACTGGACAAACAAGCTGTTTTAGAAGTCTGATTTCTTGTCAAGCAGCAGGAAGGTCATAAGTTAGGTCCATGTAGTAAAATGTGCACGCCAGTCACTTCCCCTGCATAATGTCATGCTGCTTTGCATTTATATGCAATCATGCTTTCTAATAATCAGGAAAGTGTTTGGACTGTACATGCACACACACAAAAGAGCTAGTAGTGAATATAATAGAGAAAAATGAAAACAAGGGAGCCAGGAAAGGCATTTAAGATTAGAAAATGTTTATGTAGCATCTCTAAAGCATTTGATAAATTACACTACTTAGATTACCAGTTTTTCTTTCTCTATCCCTGGCTAATCTTATTAATATATTATAGCTTTAGATTGTTCTCAGTTGCATCTAGTGAATTTTAAAAAGAACAGCCCCACAATAAAGTATCTATCATGTCTTGCTGAATAAAATGTGTATTTGTGCAATCTGAGATTGAAGGCTCTCTAAGCCTCTCAGAGTTTTAAATCAGACAACTCCCCCCAACTTCTTGCAGACACTTCCTTATTTGTCACTTTGAGTTTGATTTATCTCAAGCAGGAGCTAAAACTATATTAAAATCTTCTGTTAAGCATGTAAAACTCTGCATATAGAGAGCTGGCAAGTTAAACACATCTAATGAAAGACAGCTGTGTTCTCATTGGAAACAAAAATAGGTTGGAAGAGATGTGTCTCTGTGAAGAATTATGTGAGTGTGAGAACCGGGTGCTTGCTCTTTAAAGAATGGCACAGATGTGGAAGGCAATGGAAATGTTTTTCAGTTGTTTTTTTATAAAGACTATATAAAATAGCCAGAGGACCTGTGTGTTCTGCTGTTGATCAGTTCAGTAGTGGGTTGAAGAGTTGGTAAATTAACCAGCACCCTCCGCTTTGTACAAAGTTCTGTGAAGTCACATCTCCTGCACTTGAGGACATCTTAGAACTGAAAGTGGTGTGATTCCCATGTCTTCTACAATAATCGTTTACATACTTTTTAAAATGTTCCATGACATCCTGACAGTTTTGAATTTTTCTCTGCAAGTAATGATACTTTGTTGAGAATTTGAAGATATAGCAGGAATATGGTTCAGTTGGTAACAGCTCTTGCCACCAAGCCCAGTGACCTGAAATTGATCTCTATAAACCATAAGGTACAAAGACAGAACAACTGACTTCCATAAGATGTTCTCTGGCCTACACACACATACATATATATACATGCACACACACATAAACACACATACGTACACACATGTACATATGCACACATATACATACATGTGTACACTCACATGCACATACATAAACTTATACACACGTATATACATACATATACACACAAAAGCATGCACACATAAACACACACACTTGCACAATACACACATATAACCATGTACATACTTACACAATGCACACATGCACACATACACACTTGCACACACATATTTAATATGTAAGCATATTTATATACATGCATTCACACATACACTCACACACATACCCCCACACATGCACACACATATACATGCAAACACACATGCACACATACACACAGATATGCACACCCACGAATAAAGGAATCTAATTTTTAAAACATTTAAAGAAGAATATGAAATGAATATAGAGTTTTAACATTAAAAATGAATGATAAATGACAATGGCCCATTTACACTATTACAATGCAAAATATCTGATCACATTTCTTGTGAGCTTCTGATCATGTTTAAACCATAGTGTACATGAAAAGAATTAAAGGCAGCACCTAATGATGTCATCTTAAGAAACTTTAAGCCCAAATTAAGGCAATATTATTTGATTTCAGTCTAATCTTTAAAATTTGTTGGGTTCCTCTAACTATGGAGGTATACTGGAATTCCAGGATTGATTCATCAGTTCACTCATTCATAACATGGAGTGACTGACAGGCAGAAAAATCTTCAATAAATGCTCATTATAATGTCATAGTCACAAATGCCTATCTACATAGGAATGCTGACATGGACTCCTCATGCAAGATTTAAACTGTTTTCATAGCATGTTCAGTTTATAATAGATAAAGTTTTATTTTGAGTTTGTATACTGTCTGGTTTTGTGTGTCAACTTGACAGAAGCTGGAGTTATCACAGGGAAAGGAGCCTCCCTTGAGGAAATGCCTCCATGACATTCAGCTGTAAGGCATTTTCTTAATTAGTGATCAAGGGTGGGAGGGCCCCTTGTGAGTGGTGCCATCCCTGGGCTAGTAGTCTTGGGTTCTATAAGAAAGCAAGCTGAGCAAGCCAGGCAAGCAAGCCAGTAGGTAATATCCCTCCATGGCCTCTGCATCAGCTCCTGCTTCCTAACCTGCTTGGATTCCAGTCCTGACTTCCTTTAGTAGTGAGCAGCAGTGTGGAAATGTAAGCTGAATAAACTCTTTCCTCCCCAACTTGCTTCTTGGTCATGATATTTTGTGCAGGAATAGACAGTTTGTCTCATCAACTCAATAAATACCTGTGCCTTCTGTGAGCCCTGCACTCTGCAAGCCCTGGGAACATCTCTGTATAAGGTAGGAGGATTATTACTCTTGTGAAACTTAGTTTTTTTTTTTTTTTTTTTGGAAGAAAGATAAGAAACAGGTAAACAAGATGACTGTATATTTTCATTAGTATCATAAAGAAAAAATATTCAGAGTGATTGTGTCTCCTCTGTGTGTGTGCGTGAGTGCATGTGTTTGCACAGGTATCTGTGACTGTGAATGAGGGAAGGAGATGATGTGGGATATATGATGTCATGGGTGGGAGAGTCAGAGAAGACATCTCCTAAAGGCTGTGATACAGACATGAGGAATGAAAAAACCAATTGTGTAAAAAGACTTGAAATATGTTGTTCAAGTATAATCTTCAGATTTAGTGTAATTCATATGACAGTTTTCATCTTTTTATTTTATTTTACAATTTAGCTTTAGCTAGGCTGGAGCTTGCTATGTAGACCAGACTGGTCTTGAATTCATAAAGATCTTCCTGCCTCTGCCTCCAGAGTACTAACTAGGCTAAAGGTGTGTGCCACAATGCCTGACCCCTAATTTTAATTTTGAAAGAAAACGAATAATTTATTTAGGTCTCCCAAAGACTCCAAAGCTTACATTATTTGGCAGTGTTCTTGGCAGTAAGACCAGATGCAGGGATGGCTGCTACTCTTTAAAATAGAGTCATTTAAAGACATGCCAGAGGGGTAAAGGCATTAAGGGATGGGAATTGGAGATGTAGCAAAACACACCTGTGCCTTCACATTTTCCAATTCATCTCAACTCAGTGAAGAGTTTAAAATTGAATATAGGTGAGTTGGCTAAAAAACTGTAATTCTAAGTCATCAGCCATATTCAAAAGGAAATACACAACCATTGCTGGCAGCTCCTATTTTTCAGATTAGAAATTAACTGCTATCTTGTCAGAAGGAAATGGCATGTTTTATTATTGAAGAGGCGGCTCCATTAGCTTCTTTGGGCCACAAGGGCCCATTTATTTAATTGGTTCTTCCAAGATGCTAAGTGGATCCCCAGTGACCAGGCCAAATCATTACACCTTCAAAGGTGGGTGATTTGTGCAAATCAACACATAGCAGATTTTCGGTAGTAATCGTAAACTACAGATATTAAATAAAGAACTGGGGAAATCCAGCCTTTTTTCATCTCTGCTGAAAGTGGCTTAGGTTCAGAGCTTTCATTATTGACTTTATATAAAATAATGGAAAATCCATATTGTCTTCTAGATGAATAACCTAAAAGTTGTTTAAAGATGTGTATACACACACATGCATGTATACTGTATTTGCATATATGTATATGTGTGCATGTGTGTGCCTGTACATGTGTGTGCATGTGTGCATACCCTTATGTGTATACGTTTGTGTACCTGTGTGCACACATACGTATTTGTATGTGTGAGTACTTACGCGTGTACCTGTACATGTGTGTGCTCATGTGTGTGTGTACCTGTATGTGTGTTTTTGTAGATGTATACATGAGTGTGTGTGTGTGTGTGTGTGTGTGTGTGTGTTTGCTGAGGGTTGAACATAGAGCCTTATCTATGCCAGATAAGTAGTCTGCCAATGACTGATGGCCCCGTTCCCTTGTAGACGTATTAAATGAGAAGATTAAAACCAGATGTTTAGAAATAAATAAAAATAATCAGTTTTATTATTTTAAAAATGAGGTGGACTCCATCAAGGAAGCAGGTAGACTACAGATCTCCATCTCTACCTTTACTACCCCCAACCCAACACCCCAGCCTCATTTCCAGCTCTGTAGCAGATACCCTGTTGCAGTCTTCCTTCCTCTCTTGCCCCCATCTCCATTGGGTCACACAGATCCTCCCCTCCAAGCTTCTCTCCCACCACAGAGCACTGTGTCTCACCCTCCAATTCCAGCAGGCATTTCCTGGGAATGCACAGGCTACTCTGGCCAGGGAAACAGGGAAGCTAACTGTGGCTCTCCACCTTTCCCTCCTCTTCTTCAAACCTACTTCCTCAACTCTGTAGGAAACCACCTGATGTGCCCTCCCTTCTTTTTTTCTGAAGGTCTTTGTGTCTATATTATGTCTCCACGTTCAGTGTTTTTATGGGATTTGTGAGTATGTGAAAGAGTCTGTTTACTGTGCCTTCTCTTGGGCTCTTTCGCTTGTGTTTGTTTTGCCCAATTATGGTGTGTTAGCTTTTGTTTTATCTCATTAGACTTTATTTTATTTTATTATTATCTCTTAGAAATCTGTTTGTTTTCTAATGAGAGACTGAAAGGGGGTGGATCTGTATGGGAGGGGAGGTGGGGAGGAACTGGGAGGAGTAGAGGGAGGAGAAACCATAATTAGGATATATTATGTGAAAAAAACTATTTTCAATAAAAGGGAAAAATCAAGTGATAATTAAACATGTAAGTAAAAATATAATGATTGTTTTATAACAATTTTTGTGCTAAAAAGCTGATAATACTAAAATGTCAACATAATAGTAACAATGTTAAGAGATCTAAAGATGCAAATATAGGTCAATGTAGCTATCAAAATATGAAAAAATCTGTACTTTCAAGATTTAGCTGTACCAGCAGATGGCCTATCATGTAAATCTTTCAGGTTCTCATAGGTGTGGTTTGATATTTAAGCTTTACTAGCTCACCATTAAAACATTCTTACTGGGGCGATCGCTAAGGCAGCGGCTCTGGGAGGCAGGGGCAAGAAGTCCAGAGGAGCTGCTGGGGTCAGCCCAGTGGTCGAAGGGTGCAGGGAGGGGGTATACGGAGGTGGTGAGGGGGCAACATTGGACGTGAGTCCACGTTACACGCAGCTGCAGTGCATCGGCTAGGGTGCACGCGGCATGGTCAGCTCTGCTTATGTCCACATGCGCAAGACCAGAGTGGCCATCAAGAAGATCAGCCGCTTCAAGAATCAAACCTACTGTCAGTGCACACTGAGGGAAATCCAGACCATGCTGCCATTGCGCCATGAGAATGTCATAGGCATTCGAGACATCTCAGAGCACTCATCCCGGAAGCCATGAGGGATATTTATGTTGTTCAGGACCTCATAGAGGTGGACCCGTACAAGCTGCTTAAGAGCCAGCCACTGAGCAATAACCGCATCTGCTACTTTCTCTACCAGATCCTCCAGTGGTCTCAAGTACGTATATTCAGCCAGTGTGCTGCACCTGGACCTGAAGCCCTCCAATCTGCTCATCAACATCACCTGCAACCTTAAGATTCATGATTTTGGCCTGGCATGGATTACTGACCCTGAGCATGACCACACTGGCTTTCTGACCAAGTACATGGATGGCCACACGCTGGTACTGAGCCCCAGAGATCATAATTAACTCCAAAGGCTACACCAAATCCATCAACATCTGGTCTGTAGGCTGCATTCTGACTGAGATGCTTTCCAACCAACCCATCTTCTCCAGCAAGCACTACCTGGACCAGCTCAACCACATTCTAGGTATCCTGGGTTCTCCATCCTAGGAGGACCATAATTGTATCACTAATATGAAGGCCTACCTACAGTCTCTGCTCTCTAAAACCAAGGTGGCTTGGGCCAAGCTTTTCCCCAAATCTGACTCCAAAGCTCTTGACTTGCTGGATCAGATGTTAACCTTCAACCCCAACAAGCACATCACAGTAGAGGAAGCACTGGCTCACCCCTACCTGGAACAGTACTATGATCCGACAGATGACCCAGTAGCTGAGAGGCTGTTCACCTTTGACATGGAGCTGGATGATCTCCCCAAGGAGCAGCTGAAGGAGCGGATCTGCCAAGAGACAGCCCGCTTCCAGACAGGGACATGAGAGACCCCCTAACAGGAACAGACATCCTTGTTCCCTTGGATCTGGTCCAGCTCCTACCTGCTCCTTTCTGTAGATTGTTAGAAAATGGACTTTGCTCAACTCAGACCCCGGCAGTCCAGGCTGGACCAAGGGTGGGCCTGGCCACCTTCTCTCACTTTGCCGGGGTCTCCTGCTTCAAGCAGGCTTCTCCCACTCCAATCCCCTGACCCCATCTTCTTGAGGCCTGAGTGGTGAGGTGGTCCCAGAGCTGATCTCTGTTGCTCTGACTTAATCTTCCCCTGCTAGCCCTGCTTCTCAGCTACTCTGTCGGATCATAGTACTGTTCCAGGTAGGGGTGAGCCAGTGCTTCCTTTACTGTGATGTAGACCGTTTTAGAATGGAAGGGCTATGACTGCCGTAAGACCTGTGCTACTGAGAGGTGGAGGGCACTGAGTAGAGACTCAGGTTAAGCTCTGCTCTACTCATCTTGTTGGAACCCTACCCCATTTTCTCTGTCAGAACATTCTTAAATCTCAAGGGCTAGTTTCCCTGAGGAGCCAGGCCCAGGCTTAACCCTCTCCCTCTTAAATCTGCCACATGTAACACCATTGCTGCTTCTGTAGGGGGGTGATTGGATGTGGAGGTGGGGCCGTAGAGAGTTGGTGCCTCTCCCCACCTCCAATAACCTGTATCTAATACATAAATATAGAGATGCATATATGGAAAAAGTTCTTACTGAGATCTGCCTTCTTCTGTCGTTCAAGTGTTGGGATTAAAGGTGTGTACCACCACACCTGGCTTCTGGATTATGAATAAATAAGAATTTCAGTTCTTATTTATTATGCTATAAAACAGTGACAGTTCTAATGTTTTGAAATAAATTTCCCTTGCTAATCACTGTGATTGCTTGGTATAAAAATGTATAGCATTTTTACCCTCTTTCTTTGGAGAAATGAAAGGCATTTTAGATCTTCCCCTGAAGGCAGAATAGAGATATTTATTACTTTCTGTGAAATGAGACCCAGCTCCTCCAAGTTCCTGACAGGAGAAGCCAGGGTAAGCACTAGTGAGACACAGAACAGATAGTCTGTGTGGGCTCCCCAGGCCTGCCATGCTCCTCCCTGAACTTTGCCTCCTTGATTTTAATTATGTAGCAATAGATTGCCTTTGCAGTTAATTAACTAAGTACCCTCTCAGTTTTGCTTGGTTTCCTTACTTCTTTACTCTCAGCAGCGAAGTGACAGGTACTGATTATGATTGATCCCTGTATTAAAAACATAGAGGATTTGACCCTACAACTTATTAAAAGTGCAGGCTTAAGGTTCTTACTGTCTAATTTGTAAGAAAAGAGATATACACATCACAGAGAACTAAATATTAACTACAGTACACCTATGGTGTAGAGCATAAGACCTGGGAAGGTTAAGATAGATCCAACTGCCTTTGCTGTTTTACAGAGCACCAGCTCTTCTGAGAGTAAGATTGAACATTTGGTTTAATTGTTTAAATATCTGCTTTATTATTATTTTTGGACTTTAATAAGCAGCCCTTCTTCGGCTCTCTCTAATCTTATTTCCAATTCCTCGGTTTTCACTTTGTGGGGGAAAAAAAAACTTTTTGTGCTTTATGCTCCTCTTGCTATATTCAAGGAATCTAAACTTGTGTATTGTTTTCTATCCTGGCACAATTAAATTTTGTCTTTTCAGGCCCTGGGAAGGAATCCAGGCTTCATTGCCATATGTATACAACCTTATAACTCAAAGTAAAATGGCCTATAACATCATTAAATGTCTTTTGACTATTGAAACTCAGCAGAAAGGCCTAATCTATCTGACTAAAACTGATCTTCCACAAAGGGTAAGAGGGCTCAAAATCTAAATCTAGATTTTAGTGATTATAATGGAGCCTGTCAGGACTGGAGAGATAGCTCAGTTGTATAATGGCTGCTGTGCAACCACAGAGACCTGAGTTTGGATCCCTAGAACTCATGTAAAATCCAGACATAGCTGCACTGATTACATGTATATAACCCTAAAACAGAGGGATCAGGGGTGCAGAGACAGGAGGACACGTGAAGCTACCTGGCCAGTCAGTCCAGCCACTCAATGAATGTTGAGTTAATGAGAGAGAGAGAGAGAGGGAGGGAGAGAGAGAGAGAGAGAGAGAGAGAGAGAGAGAGAGAGAGAGAGAGAGAGAAAGAGAGAGAGAGAACACAAAGAGTATCTTCAGGGCAGCGGCTGAGCATTAGATGTGGTTGGTAATTAAACAAGGCTCTTTGCCATTTTCTTTTTTTTTTTTTAAGGCTTCAAAATGTCATTTTATTAATAAGACTTTGATCATTGGAAGAACTAAATAAGCTTTAAAATCTCGCACCTACAAAATGGCATGATTGGCATTCAAATCAAGGTTTTAAGTTCAAAAGTCATTCTGTGCTGGGCCCAGAGAGCTATTTTACTTGATTTTCTTCTCATGATTTTTTTCTGATTTTTTTTTTGATACTTTATTTACATTTCCAATGTTTCCCCCTTTCTAGGTCTCCTCTTTGAAGAACACCTATCCCTTCCCCCTCCCCCATCTCTATGAGAGAATTCCACCTCCCACCCACCCACCCACACACTCCCATATTCCCACCTTGACATTCCCCTTTACTGGGGCCTCTCCTCCCCCTGATGGCCAACAAGGCCCTCCTCTGCCACATATGTGGT